>VBSM01000605.1:37138097-37189243 GCA_008086735.1 Cheirogaleus medius | reverse complement strand
AAAGACACACAACATAACATCAACTGGTAAAAAAAAAAAAGAAACAGTGAAAGTCAAAATGCTGGAATAAGAGAAGAGAGTAAAGTAAGCAGCAAAACTATGTTTTAAAAAATAACTCAAAATTTCCATAAATAAAGAAACCTCAAATGGACAAAAATAAAGAAAAGAACTCTTCAGTATTACTGAAAGGTAATAATAAGGAGAAAATCTTAATAGCTACTAGAGAAAAGCAGTTTACATACAGGGGAAGACAATTTATTTACAGAAAAAAGCAATATGATTAATGGCTGATTCATATTACAAACAAGTATAATAAGATAATATATCCTATATTCTGAAAAAAATATATAATTTAACAACCATAATGTCTTTATCCAGCAAATTGATTTTCAAAAAAATAAAATGACATCAAGACAAAAAAAAAATGCTGAAAGAGTTAATCACCAGGCTGATGTCAGATGGCAATGTGAATGAAGTGCACTGAAAATAGTAAGTAGTGGGTAAATATAAATAAAGAAATAAACAAACAAACAAACAGATAAACAAACACACACACACTTACTTTGTCGTTTCTTCCCTAAAACAATGTAATTGTACAAAATAAAAATTATAGCACTATATGTTTGTGCATAGAAATATAATGTATGTGAAAACATAGAGTGCAATAGAATGAGGGTATAGATGAAAATAGAGCATTGCAAGCACCTCTCCAATATTTTATAAGAAGTAATTCAATATAAACTAAATGGAAAATGCAACAAATCAAAGAAGCAAAACCTAATCTGAAAAACAAACACAAAAATATAATGTAAAGAGATATATCTCTGATGCCAATAAAGAATTAAAAAGGAATACAAAAAATCTTTTATTACCACAAAATAAGTTAAGAAAGAAGAAAGAGAGGAGAAAAAATTGAAGGCAAAATAGGAATATAATATCAAAATATTGAATATAAATGCAATTATATCATTAATTACATTAAATATAAATGGACCAGATATTCCAAATCAAAAGGCTAAGATTATAAATGAGTTTTTAAAAAAGAAACACAAAACAAAGAATGCTATCTACAAGAAACACATTTCAAATACTGTCATGAGCATCATAACATCTTGGTCAATAATGGACCATTTACCATGATGGTGGTAATCATCATGGTATGAAGGTGGTTACATATGAAAAAATGTTCAAAATCTCTAATCATCAGGGCAATGCAAATCAAAACCATAATGAGATATCACTTAACTCCAGTGAGAATGGCTTTTATCAAAAAGTCCCAACAAAATAAATGTTGGCATAGATGCAGAGAGATAGGAACACTCATACACTGCTGGTGGGACTGCAAACTAGTACAATCTCTGTGGAAAGCTCTATGTAGATACCTCGAAGAGCTACAGGTGGAATTACAGGTGGAACATTTGATCCAGCAATCCCATTACTTGGCATCTACCCAAAGGAAAAAAAGACATTTTATAAAAAAGACATTTGCACTTGAATGTTTATAGCAGCACAATTCACAGTTGCAAAGATGTGGAAACAACCCAAGTGCCCATGAATACATGAGTGGATTCATAAAATGAGATGTGTATATATATATATATATATATATGTACACACCATGGAGTTCTACTCAGCCACAAAAAAACAATGGTGATGTAGCATCTCTTGTATTGTCCTGGATATAGCTTGCTCTCATTCTACAAAGTGACATATCACAAGAATAGAAAAACAAGTACCACATGTACTCACCATCAAATTGGTATTTACTGATCAACACTTATGTGCACATTTTGTAGTAACATTTATTGAGTGTCAGGTAGATGCAGGAGGAAGGGATGGGTATATTCACACCTAATAGGTGTGGTGCGCACTGTCTGGAGGAGGGACACACTTGAAGCTCTGAATTGGGAGGGGCAAAGGCAATATATGTAACCTAAACATCCGTACTCCTGTAATATGCTGAAAAAAAAATCATATGTTAAAGTTCTAATTCCCAATACCTGAAAGTGTGACTATACTTGGAGGTAAGGTCTTTACAGAGGTAATGACATTAAAATGAGATCATTAGGATGAGTCCTAATCCTATGACCAATTTCTTTATTAAGAAAATAGAAATTTGGATGCAGACACATACAGAAGGAAGATGATGTGAAGGCAGAGGGAGAAGAAGGCCTGGACAGACACTTTCTTATGGTCCTCAGAAGGAACCAATCCTGCTGACACCTTGATCTTAGACTATTAGCCTCCACAACTGTAAAAAAAATGAATTTATGTTGTTCAAGAAATCCAACCTGGTATTTTGTTATGGAAATCTTAGCAAACTAATAATGCTATCAATACATGCAATTATAATAAATAATGATGCAAATCAACATTGCAAAAGTTATTCATTTTTTAATGATTTCTGTGCATTATTAAACATGAAATATGATGACATAGAATGATGTTTCTTAACCACTTTTTGGTATTGACTCTGAAGGTTTGAACACATTTTCACTGCAGTCACAAAATCTCTTTCAGCTCGGTTACGGCCAGCTGTTTAATGAGGGCAGCTATAAACTTCAGACTGCATAAATGTGGTGCATTAGTCTTCTTCAGTATATCCATGTCTTCCATAAATCTTCTATTCCAAGCTGTTCAAGTTACCTTCAAAAGAAAAAATATGAGTTGTCCAACTTAAAACAGTACGTGGATAATAATGACTCTTGTAAAATGAGTGCAAGTGTCTTGAAAGAATGTATAGAGATTTTGAGATGAAATCAAATGTAAAGCAAGTCAGTGAAGAATAAAAAACTCCTAATGACATTTTCTTGTTACACTGAAACTTGATTTTGGAAACAATGTTAACTGAACCTTTTAATTTTTTTCTGCCTCCATTCAGTAAATTTTCTCAGGTGTTCTGAACTGACATTCAGAAAAACCCCCCAAAGATTGCTGGGGAAGCAGAGTGAAGATAATGGGAGGCCAAGCAGAGTTCCTAGAACCTCAAAGAAGATTCAAACATAGAAAATTAATTTTTATCTATTTATATACTATATGTGATTCATTTTAAAATTGCATATAGGTTCTAGGTCAAAAAAATGAGAAATAATGCTCTACACTTATCCTTAAACATGTACCTGAGTTTCTAATTTCTGAATATCTAAGTATTAGAAATAAGATTTATTAACGGCCAATTTTGTTTATGCTAATATAGAAAGAATCAAACAGCCTACTAGATATTTCTGATATTCTTCCCAGTTTTCACATCTTTGTAGTTTGTCTTGTGTAAAATGGGACTTCTAAAGATGGTTTTAGGTTTTGTAATATATTTTTTTTTAACTCAGGGTCTCACTCTGTCATTCAGGCTGGAGTGCAGTGGCATCATCATAGTTCATTGCAACCTCAAATTCCTGGGCTCAAGCCATCCTCCTGCCACAACCTGACAAGTAGCTGGAACTATAGGTGTGTACCACCACGTCCAGCTATTTTTAAAAATTTTTTTGTAGAGATGGGGGTGGACAACAGAGTTTCACTATTGTCCAGGCTGGTCTTGAACTCCTGGGCTGAAGCATTCCTCTTGCCTGGAATACTTCCAAAATGCTAGTATTACAGGTGTGATATACTGTGTCCAGCCTGTAATTTCTTTTTCTACAGTGTTTTATTATTCAACTTTATGCCCTGTTGGCTAGCCTTCTTAATTTAGGTACTTCGCTACATTTTATAAATCTCCATTGTTTCTAATTGAATGAATATATATTTAGAACACTTTATAGGATGGAAGAATAGAAATATCTGTTATTTTCAAGCCACACAGCCAAAAGAGAAAAATAATCATAAGCAATATTAAAATAAATATATGCAAATGAAAAAATTGCAACCTATTTTAGCATACTGTGGATATGATAAGGCATATTTTTGAGTAGGTGGAATGTTAATATCCATTATCTTACAATTTTTAAATTGTTTTGCTTTGCTCTCAGAACATTTGTATCAAGCAGTCATGAGGCATGTGTCTGAAGTGTCTATAAAAATCAGCAAAATTAAATTGTCAGAAGTATCAGAAAGACCAAACTGTGCATCTGCTTTCAATGAATACTGACCTTACCTCTGAGGGTGATATTTTAATGTCTTAAAAATTTCCCAAATATATATTTATATATATACATTTATAAAACTATGACAATAGTTTACTTAAATTAAATGAAATTATTATCAATAATTATTATCAGGCTATTTTCCACTAGAGATAAATAATGTTCAGAAAACCAATTAATAATTAATCAAGGTGGTTACTACATTTTTAAACAAATGGAAAAATGAGACCCGATAGACTAAATTTAAAAGATAAGTAAATGTTTAAGCCAATAAAAAAAAAATTGCCATGCTTTTTGGCTTATAATCTAAGACTATGATTATAAAACCAAACTAGTTCAAAGATCTAAATGGCTATGTCACATAAATGAGTTGCATTGTGTCAACCTCTCAGGATTTAAGATGCAGTTCATTCACTTTACCACACATGGACATGCTCTTCATCTACCAACCTATTCATTATACTGCCCTGCCTTTTAAGTAATACAACTTCAACAGTACACTTAGTATAAACAGATCTCCGATAGAGAAAACCCATGCCCTGGCCTTACAACTCACAATGCTGAAGGATAATTTGTAAATCTAAACTCTTAACACAATGTATTTTAGGTTAGGAGTAATATATTAGAGGTATACAGATAATCTACATGCTTGAGAAAACATATGGTTGTATGCCAACCTCACAGAGGTTCCAATTTGCTGTCTAGGTCACCCCAAAGAAATTCTCCCTATGGGATTTTTCCTTTAGAGAGACAAAGTGAATTGATTCTGTTGAAATATTCATTAAATTAAAAGGGTTCATTTACTATTCTAAAAGCAATTAATCAGTTTTCTTTACTCTGCTAAGTACAGTACTAGCCACCACTTCACAAAAGTGCATTAGTGCTCTAGGGAGAAAGCAATGCATTGCAACAAAAATTGATAGGATCTGTTAAGAAAGCTAGTTGTAGACACTAAGAAAGTAAAAAATCTTATTGGAATATAGAAAACTTTGAAACAGCATATTTAATAAAATTGTTTACAGATAGCAATTAAAATCCAAAAACAAAGAAAAAAAAAGAAAGTGGTTTTTATGAATACCTCTGAAGAGTTTTAAATTGTTAAATATTTACATCCAAGTGTAAAGAAAGGCAAGTTACACAAATAGGTAATAGTAAAAATTGAGTTTTATTAAGAACGTCCCCCAAAATATTTGTAGAAATAACATTAGCAAATAGTTTCGATGATGAGAAAAATGTCAATATCTGCAAACCTCTGTATGCTCACATACTCATGATTAATTATTCTAGTAACAATGTGTGGAGCACATCAATCCTAGGTCACTAGCTGAACATAGCCCTGGTCAATAGTTACAGGATGTTGTAAACCAAAGATATATTCCTCTGACAGCATTTCAATGCAATATGAAAATCATTGTGTGATTTCAACATAGTATTTAATTTTTAAAATAATGCACTTTTCTAGTTTAAGCATAAACTTAAAATAAATTCAAAATTGTGCTTTAAAAATTTTGAATAAAAAGACATCTATTTAAATATCTAGCTAAATCTATCTAAATACATAAGTATATATCTATCTAAATATATAAGTATATATTTATATCAATAGAAGTAGGTTAAAGGAAAGCAAAGATGACACAAAATATAAAAATAAAAAACATTTAAAAACATAAGACATCTAAAATAATTAATTTTTGTTAGTGTTATAATAAAATAATACTAAATTTACTTTTAAGTAACATTCTGTAACCAGAATGTTACAGACCAGACTACTACCACAAGGAATAGATGCACAAGTCATTCAACAGCCAATGTGCTGTTTTATATCTATTTTGTCAAAACATATTTATTCTCCCTTGAAGCCTGCAAACATGACTTGGATATCTAACAAATTTCTTTGAGATATTGAATAATCATGTTAAATGAACAATCTATAAATGTCATATGTTTAGAAATTTTAAAGCCTTTGATAATGTTACTCCTATCAATAAAAGATACTTTTTGAAATGTTAAAAAACATAAAATTAGAGGGAAAAAATTGAGATAGTGGAAGAACTATCTTAAAAAAGTAAACAAAAGCATGTATTTTCTAGGTGAAGTCAGTGTCAGTCTATGAAGAGCTTTCTAAGTAAAATAAAAAAGTGTAAATCTCAAAAGTCAGTAGACCAGAGTGATAGAGTCCACTCTATCAGTGGTGCCTGTGTGGAAATCCAGGTTCTATCAGCTGCATGACCTTGGGTAGTTAACTAAACCCTCAGGACGTTGGTTGTCACAGCTGTATAATAGGGATAATAAAAGTATCTTTCTTGCAAGAATGAAATGAAATGTCTTTAAAGTACTAAACACTGTGTTGATATGCAATTAGCACAAACCAGTAGTTTCTTTTTTTTTACCTTTCATATTACTATTGTTCAAAGTTTTTCAAAAAACACCATATGAGATATTAAAATAGAAATAAACTATAAGATGGCTTTATAATATTGTCTGAGCAGACAAAAATTTACAAACCATGGTTGAGAAATTCATTTAGAAAAAAAGAACCAAACTATTTTCTAACACAAAGGTTTTATACTCGGCACTCAATTATAATAACGAAAAGGGTCAAGCCACCAGTTTCTGAATGAATTATCATTAATTGAACACTGACTTACCTCTAATGAACTAGGTGGTCTCATATTTATCATCCTACTTGATCTTAACAACAACCTGTGACATGGGCTTTATGCTTCCCACCTTGCAGAAAACTGAGACTCAAAGAGCCTAAGCAACTTGCCAAAGAACATAAATTTAGATGGAAGAAATCTAGAATTTAAATAGAAATTTCATTCCTTTACATCTCAGTAAGTCTATCTATTCTCTAAGGAAACTGAATGATGCTGCCAGTGCATAAAGAATCCTTTGAAATATGTGTTCACAACTCTGCATGAAAATACTCTAAACTCTTTGTGTTTTCTCTTTCCTCCCAGTTTTTGAACATGCATATTTCACTGCCTGAAACGCTACTCTTACCCCAGCAGCACTGAAACTAGGTAAAGTGAGTAAGCCCTATGTGCAAAATTTAAGGGAGTGCCAAAAAAATAAGTAATTGAGATAAATAATATTTTAATGAAATATTTTTAAAGTTCAAAATAAATACAAAAAATTCATGATGAAAAACATACCAAAATTTTAAATAGAAGCAGTATCAGCTGGGGCATTAGATGCATAAGGCAAAAGGAAAAAAATAACAATCTTATGTAATTTCTGTTCTTCTTCAGCAGGTCTCAGCTTAAATATTACTTATAGTCAGAAACCTCATCATACTGGTTTAGACACTGTACTTCCAAACTCCCCTGTGTCCTGTGCTTACCTCTCCAACTGGATTTATTCCTCCAACGGTATTATATTCATTATCTGTTGTTGCATAACACAAAAGTTGAAATATTAGTGGCATAAAACAACAAACATTTATTATTTCACAGTTTTTGTTCATCAGGATTCTGGGAATGGCTTTGTTGAGATTTGACTGAGAGATCTGCATCAGGTTTCAGTCATGAGGTCATCTAGGGCTGTCGTCATCTGAAAGCTCGACTGGGCCAGAAGATCTGCTTCCAAGGTGGTGAACCCACATAGCTGTTGGCAGAGGCTTCTGTTCCTTGCTACATGACTCTCTTCAAAGAGAGGCTTCAGGGCTCTCTTGACATGGCTGTTAGCAAGCCCAGAGTGTGCAATCCCAGGGAGAGTGCAAGAATGAAGCTTCTGGGCCTTGTACTACCTACTCGGCAAAGTCTCAAGCCATCATGTCTAATTTGTTTTATTCTTTAAAAATGAGTACTAAGTGTAGCCTGTGGTCAAGAGGAAGAGAATTAGGCTCTATCACTTGAAGGAAGGAATTTCAAAGAATTTTTGAAAATATTTTTAAAAGTACCCCAAATAGTTACCTGCTACTTGGCTATTTCTGCCTCAAAACTATAAACTCTATGAGAGCAGATATCATAACTGAACTGTTTGTCATTTTATCTCCTAGTCCCTAGGACCATGCCTGACACATCGTATGTGATCGATATGTATTATTTAGATCATTAATGGAATTGTTGGAGACACCCCATCAGTGAAGCCATTTGGTCAAAGAGCCATACAATGACAAATAAAATTACAAGAGAAGGGGAAGCTCACTAAGTGAAATAAATAATCATCTGACACTGGTCTGTCAGAGAAAAATAATATGGCTATAACAAAAGTTTTGACATAAGTAAGAGAGCTAGGCACAAAAATTATAAACTTTCACTAATTTTTAATATTGAGAAAACAAATTTAAGAGATAACCTGGGTGGTTAGGGGAACTAATTGAATCACTATTATTTTTGCAATAAATTTTAACCCAAACTTTAAAAAATAATCTTATTTGACTGGTGTCTTAGTTCATGTTGCTATAACAAAATATCTTAGACTGGCTAATTTATAAATAACAGAAACTTATTTTCCATGGTTATGGATGCTGAGAGAAGTCCAAGATCAAGGTTCCAGTAGATTGAACGTCAGGTGAAGATTCACTCTCTGCTTGATAGATGGTGCCTCTTGCTGCATCCTCACATGGTAAAAGGGAGGAACAACTTCCTTCCATATCTTTTGTAAGGTCACTAATCCTATTTAGAAGAGCTTCATCCTAAAGACTGAATCACCTCCTGAAGGCCATACCTTTTATTGTCACCACATTGGAGATGATTTTCACAGATGAATTTGGGCTGGGGACAGGAATACATATTCAGACCATAGGAACTGGAATTAAAATTCTTCAAGGGTGTGACTAGGAATTGAATATATATATGTCTGGCACGGAAGTCATGCTTTTCCTGTTATATCATATTGTCAAATATTAGAATTAAAAGATATAGACCCAAGTAGCTTTTCCAAATTTATGAAATATACTTTCAGAGATGGAAAATTAACTTTATTTTATGCTGTGGTATGAATGTTTATATCCCCCCCAACACACACACACCAATAGTTGTTATTCACTCAAAATTAATGTGGTGGCATTAAGAAGTAGTGCCGTTGGAAGGTGATTAGGTCACCTTCCTAAATAAATGAGATTAATGACCTTTTACAAAAGGACCAAGGGAGTTTGTGTGTCCCTTATCATGTGTGGACCCAGTGGAAAGTACCATCTTTCAAGCAGAGAGCAAGCCTTCACCAGACACTGAATCTGCTTGGCACATTGATCTTTGACTTTCTAGCTTCAGAATTCTTAGCAATAAATTTCTGTTGTTGCAATAAATTTCTGTTGTTTAGAAATTACCCAGTCTAAAGTATTTTGTTATAAAAGAATATATGGACTAAGAAGGAAAATAGTATTGTGATGGAAAATACTATTGATTCACACATATTCTATATTTGAAAACTTTACTATGGAAATAATTTGAATTTTGTGTAACATCAATGAAATAATTTAATCTGTGCTCACAAGTATATAACTTTCAATTAACAGATCAACATTTCTCTATACAGAAATGTAGGACCACCTGGTACTACTGTGGGGTCAAAAGGATACTTTTCTGGGGGTCCTTGAGATTGAAAATACTTTCATAATAATACTGTAATGTTATTTGCCCTTTTACTGTGTTGATATTTGCACTGAAGGTGCCAAAGCAATGGCGGGTTAAAGTCATGGCTCCTTAGCATGGATCAAGACAGTGGTGCTAAACTGATAGTCACTGTCTAAACTTGAAAGAAAGAGAAAATTCAGTTTCATCTAAGAATGCCTTGCTGAAGTGGTAAATGTCATTAATCTTATTACATCTTCTTGAATTACATCTTTTTTTTTCTTTTTGAGACAGGGTCTTGCTCTGTTGGACAGCCTAGAGTGCAGTGGCATCATCATAGCTCACTATAGTCTCAAACTCCTGAGCTCAAGAGATCCTCCTGCCTCAGCCTCCTGAGTAGTTATGACTACAGGTGCATGCCACCACGCTTGGCTATTTTTATCTATTTCTTTTTCTTTTTTTTTTTTTTTTTGGTAGAGATGGAATCTTGCTATGTTGCTCAGGCTAGTCTTAAACTTCTGGCCTCAAGTAATCCTCCTGCCTTGGCTTCCCAAAGTGCCAGGATTAGAGGTGTGAGCCACCACTCCCAGCAGAATTTTTATTATTCCAAGTGACAAAATAAGAAATACACTTAAAGCATTTTTGCTGCGTAAGTATAGTGTTTGTTTTGAGGAAAAGTACCTGTATAATTGTATGAGTTATTTGGTGAAATGTTATCATGGAAGTTTTACCATGGAACACCATTTTTTATTTGAAAGAGCAACTGAGAAGGAATCTATAACTATTCAGGCTTGGACATTTGGTAGGCAGTGTCTTGACAATGAACAAAGCAAACCTGTTAGTCAAGGGAAAAAATAATAGTATTTGTTGCTGATGTTACATTAAAATTTCAAGTGAAAATAAGAATTTGGGAAACTTATACCTTATCCTTTGAGATTAACGGATTCTGAACAGTGATGAGATTACTGCTGCTATTAGAGAATGGCATTTTTTTCCTATACCTTATCATGAAATGTTTCAACATTTAGAAGATTTGCATATCTGTATACACCAATATTTTGCAAAATGCCAAAATATGGTTTACAAATCATACTTCGGTAAAAAGAAAATCCATTCAAAGTGCACAATAGACCCATAGATTTCAACTTAAGTACAAAAGTTCATTAATATGGTTTCAGATTCCACATTGCAACCAACTTTTAATAAATTACCATTTGTTGAATTTGGTGTAGTATCAAAAAGTATGTCCACTATTTTCTGAAAAGACAATTAGGTCTTTATCCAATTATATACCTCTGTGAAGTTGGATTTTCTTCAGATACTTCAATAAAAAATAGATCCCAATGAATTGAATACAGAAGAAGATAGAATAAGAATCCAATCATCTTCTATTCATCTAGATTTTAATGGAATTTGCCAAAGAGAGTATGTTATTTTTCTCACTAATAACTTTTGGAACATATTATTTTTCATTTAAGTGTGTTACTTATGTTACCATCTAGTGATTTTATTTTTATTTAACAATTAGCAGGTTCATTTTTATTTAAAATATTGAAAACCATTTTGTATTTCAGTTTTAATTTCTATATTAATAGATATCAACTACATAAACAAAAGCTCTTCAGGTCTTTAACACATTTTAAGAGTGTAAAGGAGTCCTAAGGTCAAAAGTTTAAGAACCGCATCCATAAATTATTTAAAACAAGGAAAAATTCATTAAAAAAAGAAGAAGAACTGAAGGGTAAAAAATATTTTGCAAAGGGGTTTGATTAATTAACTTTATAATGGTACTGTTAGCTAAAAGAAACTGATTTGAGGCACAAATGAAAGCAAACCTAAGAAGCTGTGTAGAGTCAAGGTCAATGTACATGATGAAATAACTCAAGAACAAACACTTGGGGTTTGATGGAATTTATTCACTGACCTTGAACTGTCAACTTAACATAGATACTAATGCTGCATACCTCTTTTAAGTATCCCCCGCTATATGAGAATATATTTGGAGTGCTCTAAATGCACAGAAAAATATGCATATACTATTTTGGGTAGATCTAATACATTGATATAAGGAAAAGTTATTTTATATTTCAGAATGAAGCTTGTCTTAATAATTCACATTAGCATCAATAATGTGGTACTTCCAATTGAATCTTATTAGTACCTAGTTTTGAGCTTTATTCCTCCAAATCTCAAATTGCCTCCTTTATGCCCTAGAGCACTGACCTAATAAAAATGTGATCACCACACAAGTAGAAATGTATTACTTTACTAGTGACTCTTTATGTGAACACATAGCACAGGAGAATATAATTTGTGATTTAGGGAGGGAAATTAATCAACATAGAAACAAGACTAAGCAAAATTTACTATTAATATTAGAAGCAAAATACTGCAACATTTGGGTTTGCCAATCTGTTTGAGAGAATGTTATTTATAATTTTCCTCAAGCTAAACCATGAACCTTTAAATAGATTCTAATTTACATCAGAGTGCACTTAAAAGTAAATTTTATAAATTCTATGCTTGTGAGAAATATAGGGCAACATGAATAAATTTGGAAATAAATTTACATAATATATTTTGAATATCTCTATCTCTCCTTCCCCTTCTTCATTAGACAAAAATTATCTAGCTGAGTGACAGAAAAGTATCTCTTAATTAAAAATTTACCAATATAATGAAATTTTTGAAAAATATATAAAACTATGCTAAAATATGAAATGAAATAAAATAAATTCTTTGAACACTTTTAAAAATAATATTTTTATATAGTAAAAAATACATGTAAATATCATATGCCCTTAATATATTTTTATGTTAAGTACTTAACTCAGAAAATAATCTTGATCTTATTTATCCTGATTATGATAATAAATTATCATATAAATTCTTGATTATACTTTGAAAATATAGTCTGGTACAATTAACTTTTCAATGCACTGTTTGACATTTTATAACATTAGGTTTATGATTCTATTTTCTTTTTAATTATATCTAGGGTTTATTAATTTATTATAAATAATTTAATATAGACCTATCCTCACCTATTTTTGTTTATTTCCTTACTTTATACAAATATCTCACCCTCAACATTTTCATATTTGAAGTATTTTATACATGGTTATATTTAAGGAAAAGCAATAAATAGTGGTATGCTATAAGGAACATTTTAAAGTTTCAATTTCAAGCACATCAATGAAGCAGTTCTTATTCACAAAATATAAAACAACTTTTCTCTGATTTTAAAATATTTACACATAGAAATTATCTAACTGCTGTATTTTTATAGAAATACATGACCACTAAATAAATGATCAATATAAATTCTATTATATATTCTATTTAATTTCCTAATAATTAATAAGGAAAATAAAGATTTATGTGCTACTTTGCATCTAGCAACTCTTCTTGCACTTCTCTTTCTGATGACATATTGGTCTTATTCTAATCTTTGCCATCATTCCTCTTTTCTTTTGATGCACACATAAAATTATCAGCAAATTATATTATTTTTTCTTTAAAATTAAATTAATATTTACATGTTCCTTTTCTAACTTACTATCACCAAGGTGAGATGATGATATTTTATTCTTAGACTCCTGAATTCTTCCTAGGTCATATCTTTGAATATTTTTCCATTTTAATTTGTATAAATGTATTATAATCAATATCTAAAAGGCATTTCTCTCTTTAGATTCTGTCAGTATGATAGCTCCTAACGATTTAGTAAATAACAAAGTCTGAGTACGTTAACTTGGCATTTGCAGGTCACCCTAAACCAAAACATTTGGAAGTGTTACATTTCACTCACTTGAACACAAAGCTGCTTTAGCCAGGGTTTTCACTCTCACCTCCAAATACTATAAATGTTCTTGCTTCACGCTTTTGCTCATGTATACTTTTCCTCCAGTGAAAGATTTTTCTCTTCTAATTTCAATCTCAGGATACAAATCCTTTATAAAGATTTTCGTGATTATTTCTGGGCAAAGTGATCATTTCTTTCTTTCTAAATGCTTTATACTCTTTTGTGTTTTAATTATCTATCTAGATGTTCTATACATTAGGGATATTTGAATTCTTAATGGTCAGTGCCAAAACTTTAATTTTGAATCCTACTTTTGATGTTTAGATATCATTAATGTCACTAATTGTCCACATCTACCTGTATACAAGCCATTCAACAGTGCCATTCCGTGTTGACTCTGGTTCTGGATGTGTGACTTGCTTTGACCATGGGGCAATAGCCAATAGAGTGGCTTGTGCATATTGAACTGCGTCCACCTCTGTCGGGATATGCTTGTCTATCTTGTTGAAATGATGAGAGAGCAAGCCAACTCACTCTACCCTTCACCTGGCCTAATTCCAGATGCATCAGATTCCAACTAGCAAGCCAGTGTACCCCCAACCAGGGTAGGTTAGTAAGCCCTGCCAAGACCAGAACGATAGTGCAGTTTAAATTATTAATCTGCAATCTTAAAAGCCAAATAAATGCTTATTGTTTTGAGAGACTGAGTGTTGACATAGTCTGTTACACAGAGCTATTATGCCATTAGAAAAGTGATACACTATCCCTGGAATCCAAACACAGCAGCCTCATAGTACTTTGCACATGTTCCAAATTTAGTGAGGATTGGATGAATATGTATTCCAGATTATGCTTAATGATGACTCCAACACAGTCACAAACTAGGTTAAAATAGGAAGCAAAGGAAACTTATCTCTGTGAGCTTCCATAATATGCCAAGGTAGGTGTTCTGTAATTTCATGTTTGCTCTCATTTACTACTTGCCACAAATTTCTGAGGTAGTCATTAATAAGTCCATTGTACTTAATAACATAAGATAATGAAAGTTAGGCTTAGAGAGATAATGTAATTCATCTAGATGGTACATAGGGTTTAAACAGAGCTTAAATAATCATAACAATCCAATAGAAAAGTTTATATGTATTATATGAGAATTACAACACAAGCCCTTTCAAGGAAGGGGATATTAAATGAGTAAATACATAACAATTTTTAAAACTAATTTCAGATGCTTTGTACTGACTTTTTTGTGACTCTTTGCAAGGGAAGAAAGACTATTCATAAATATTTTTTATGCCTTTATCCCTTGTAATCTGCCTCTCACATCCTTCCAAAATTTTTTCCATTGTTCAAAAATTTGCTTTTACCAAATTTTTATAGTATGTCAAGCACGGTAGTTGGTACCAGATATATGGTTGTAGACAAAACAGACATTGATCCATACAGGCTTGTGAGCCAATACTACATATCTCTTCAGGGATGTTGATAGTTTGAATTCATGTGGAAGTATTTATATCAGAGAAATTAGCAAACACTACAAATTTTCTGTCTTTCCTTCTTGCTTTCTTTCCTTTCTTTCTCTATTTTTTTTGGGGGGGGAGGAGGGGAGAACCTAGTTGTTAGATATTTATCAACATATATTAGTAGTCTTTGTCCCATATAAGAAAGGAAATTTGTACTTATATTACATTCAAAAGGCCACACAAATGAATGTAAAGAAATAAATTAATACAGTATAATATAAAAGGCTACAGATGATAACAAGCAAGCAAAATCAATACAATATTTATAAAAGCACCTCTTCTATTATCCTGGATAGAGCTTAAGCCCGTCCTTCGAAGTGGGTTATCACAAGAATGGAAAAACAAGCACTACATGTACTCATCATCAAATTAGTACTAATTGATCAACACTAAGGTGCTCAAGTGGAAGCAATATTCATTGGGTGCCGGTCTGGTGGAAGGTGGGTGGAGGGGGTGGGTAAACTCACAACTAATGGATGCGGAGCCCGCTGTATGGGGGCAGAGCACACTTGTAGCCCTGGCTTGGGCGAGACAAAAGCATTATAGGTAACCAAAATGTTTGTACCCCCATAATATTCTGAAATAAAAAAAAAAGTTGTGCAAGTGTTGAACTTGGCACTCAAAAGGCTGTACCCTCAGGAAAGAATAAAGAATAAATGAAATAAATATCTTCCCCAGACAATAAGGACACAATTAGAAAGCTCTTCTTTTCCTGAGACCTGTATTTTTTTTTAATAAAGCTTTTATTTCCAGAGAACTAGAAAACTCAGTCCCAATCCCTCATTTTAGAGAAATTCAGCATTTGGAATTTGAAATTTGGCATCTTCCTTGCAAAGAAACAGTGGTGGCAGTCCCACAACTCATTTGGGATGCAGAGATTCCATAGATAATGTAAAACTGCCCTGGAAAGACATCTTTCTATGCAGGTGGTACTGACGATGAGTGCAAAATCCAAATTCTGAAGCACTTGAGAAAACAACCACTACAGATAGCCAACATACATGAGGAAAACATCTGAATAGGTATTTCAAAAATTATTTCATTGAAATAATGGAAACAATATTTAAGAAATTACAAAGAATTAAGAATAACAACAAAAAAGAGATAAAATGAAAAACATGATAAAAAAAAAACCTAAGAGAGAGGTACATTTAATTTTGAACTTTGCTGTATTCTTAAGGTTTAGAACAATAACTGGTACAAAGTTGTAATTTAATAAATAGTGAAGAAATGAATAGAGAAATGAATAAATCAACTCATAAGTATTTATTTCAAAAGAGCTGTCTGTGCTGGAAATAGAAATGTGGGATTCACCGGGCAGACCACAAATGACACTTAAAATGCTAACATTTATAGATAGAGTAAAAAACAAAAAAACATAAAAAGAAGACTGAGATGAGAAGTTAGGACACAAACCAAATCAATGCTGTTATTATGGATTTCACTTTCGAGAAAATAATAATGACAAATTACATGCCACACTGCCTCTGTCCAAGACCCACCCATTCCACTCTACTCCCTACTAGCCCCATAAACAGACACACCTTTATATCAGGGGAAGGTCCAATGATTCATCTGCCGCGATCAATACTGTGGCACATCCTGCTATTCCCATGCTATGTTATACTAATGCAAAACCAAGTCCCCTCATCACTCCAGGGGCCACTAATTGCACCAGTGGAATCGCTGGTTCTTCCTAACCGTACAACTTAAAAACATGAAAATCAATTGCTAGAGTACCTGTATGGTCTGATATACAGGTCTGCCAGATTACTGTGAGTTCTCCAAGATTGTGACAGGCAATAGGAACTGTCTTCATGAATTATCCCTAGTGAATGTTGTTCCACAAGGTCAGATGTGAGAGCTCTCTGAGCATTTGCTCTTGTTGACACAGCAGGTAAGTCAAATATTCTACCAACCTAGTTGAAACTTTGAAGGAACACTACAGAAGATGGTCTTGATGTTCTATATTTTATATGAATTAATCTCCATGCAAATAATGATTTTTTTTTAGGAATTGAGAAAGAATGAAGAGAGAAAAGTCAAACATCTCTCTTTTTTTTCTCTCCCTTCCTCTTTCTCTTCCTTTTTTTCCCCTTCTTTTCTCCTCCACCCTCTTGTCTCTGTTTCCCTCTTGCTTTCTCTCGCAAATAAACATACACACACACACAGAGTTCTAATCATAAAATACTACTGAATATGGACTATGAGCAAGACATTTTGCAAAGAAACCCAGATTATTTATTTATTTATTTTGTATAGGTGAAAATGCAATGATGATTCATATGCACACTCTGCTCTCAAAGAGCTCAGAGTGTACTAAAATGATTTTAATTCATATAAATAATTCTAGAGTTAGAATATAATCCAATTTAGAATGTTCCATGAGATATGTATGCATTATTAACATTTACTGAATATTTATTATTTATCAGACACTGGTTCCAAGTATTTTCATATTAATATATATTGTTTCACTTAATTTTTACTTCAATTATGTAAGCTAGAGACAAACTATAATTAAGCTTATTTTATCAACTGAAGAAACTGAGACTCAAATGTTTTAGCTGTTTGTTCAATATAGTGCAAATTGCCTAATATAAGGCATATATAGAAGTTGATCAAAGTAGGATGACTCCGTAGCTTTTGGGTGCATTATGTTAACTGACCAAACTTTAAGGATCATGTGATATTTTTGTAGGAGGAAATGACATTGAGTTGAGTTTCAAATGCTGTTTTCTCTTGCCATATGTGATATAGTCTAAAAGACACCTCAATTGTTATGACGAATCATTTAAACTTACTCTTTTGTCAATGGGAAATTGCTTTCTTTTTTTGTTTGAATTCAAACCAGACATGCATTTGTAAACCGGCAATAGAAATCTGATATTCTATCTCTGTCTGCATTATCTCTAACAATGATGGATAGGGACAGTAGAAATAATGTATTCAAGCCCACAATATGACCTTAATAAAGACTAGCTATAATCATGTTTCATAATTAAAAAGTATACCAGAGTATATTTTTCCCTCTTCCTCATGTGTGCTGAAACTTTTGAGGTAGTTATCTATTTCTAAGGCTTTCTTTTGACTGTCAAGTTCCCCGCTGGCCAGTTTTAGATTGTGATTTTCTATAAAAAGAGCTATGATTATTTAAAACCTTTTCCACACAGTTCTATCCAGCATCATACACACATAGGCCTCTTCATAACATCAACTACACTGATAGCAAGGGATGTCAGTTTGCTTTTCATTTCTTTTCAATAACATCCACCACTATATGCATGATACATTGTTCCTTTTTATAACTATTTTTTATACTGAAATAGAATTCTGTGCATTCAAAGCCATACAGAAATCCCAAGCTTCACACAAAATATGTGATTAGGGGCCCAACTGTGCCTTTCCTTGGGTCTAACTTTGGGCCAGGACTGGAAATTATGATGTTATATGTTTATGAAGTATTCAACCTCCTCTGCTAAGAATAATTATCAGCTTCTTCAGTTATAGCTAAAGTTGATGTAGAGAATACACCCGACAAAAAATTACTCACAGGTGTCTGGATTTCTCTAGGGAATTTTGAGAGTATCTGCACTGCTGTGTTCCAAAGAGGCTCTATAATGACTATCTTACTTTATCCTGACAATACCAGAAACAATTACTGCAGTCTGACAGTCTCTATAGAAATATCTCTAGCCATGTTTCAAAAGGGTTTAAGGTCAGTCAGTGACTCCCACATAGCTATGCATGGAATTCTATCACTCCAAGTACTTTGATTAAAGAATTTTGCTCAAGAGGAATAAAGTTTCTATCTTTTTCTATAGAGGCAGGAAGTGTTTGCATACTGGTTTATTCACTGCTAGCAGAGTACCCACACAAGTGAGCTGCCTTCCTCAGCAACGTCTTCTGAGTGTTTGTGTGTGTGTATGCTTGTGCACATGTATATATGTATGTGTTTCCCCACAGATAATCTCAACCCACCAGGTTTGCTGCATGGAGAATCACAATGTGCTAACATCTGGGCAAGTGCTCTGATGACCTTTCCAATGCAACACAGATTTCCTTATATAGTGACAATTGCATTCTGTCAGCAGTTAAATCTAGACTCAGTGATGCAACAAGGCACAGTTCAGCAGCCATTTATAAATTTAACATAGAAATCCATGCACAAGAATAGTTCCAAGAGAGGAGAAAAAAAGAAGTGGACATTTTTATTCAGAGCTAGTGTTTCAGTGTCTGTCTAAAAGAATCTATTAAAAGAAAAGAAAATCATATTTGCCTTGCTCTTGTCCATTTCCTTTTATAACAAATAGATTTAGCCTCTGAACTTAAGATATTTCTAGCAAACATTCCATTCTAGATAACTTCTTAGTGATTCAAAGGAGGATCTTAGACAAGGTGTAACGTACCTTTGTATATAACATTTTTTAGTAAGAATTCTAATGTATATAATATTTTTAAAAGCTTGAGTCAATGATTCAAATAAAGACAACCTATTAATATGATAAAACAAATAGTTTTGGTGAAGCAAAGATAAATGAATCCCTCAAAAACAGGTTGCCACATAAAATACAGAAGATCTATTTAAATTTGACTTTCAGATAAATAAAAGATTTCAATTTTTAGTATAACAATGTTCCAAATATTGGATGGAGCACACTTTTACTAAAAATACTTTTATCTTGAATTCAAATTAATTAAATAAATAAATTATTTATTTAAATAATTATTTAAATAAATTAATTTATTTTCTAAATTTGACAAACCTCTAGGAAGGCAAGTGAGAGGTATATACCTCAAAATTTTACTAACCTGATACTAGTGTCACTATATTTAAACATCTGAAATTACTCTCCTATTTTTTTCCAGCTCCATAATATAAAATATTTAGAACAAATAAAAGGAGATGCTTCACTCAGCAGGCAGTCACCTTGTGAAATTCACTGTCACCATAGGTCACTGGGCTGAATAATTTTATGACCAATAATAACATTTGTCTGAATGCATGCTGAGAAAAGGTAATCAAATCTCACACTTTAGGGAATAAGTTGTTCATTGCAGAAATTGGGAGGGAATGACTTCCTGCACAATTGGCTAGGGGTATTATGAGGGTTATGGTCATTGTCAGAGAGACTGCCTGCCTCCATGAATCAGTACAGAGGCTGAGAAATCCATGTATGTGGTCCTGAAAGTGGATGCAAAATTCACTCATAGTAATGAAGATAATTGTGATGACAAAAATAATGATGCACAGGCTTATTTTAAAAGGGTAACTCATGTATCTATGGGGGGAAATGGCTAATGTGAGATTATTTTATATGATACCATCCAAATAAATATATTAATTTATGGAGCCTGTTTTTCCCTTTTGGGTTAGGATCATAGAAAGTAGAAAGAGTGGGGACTGTTCACTAGCCTCCCTCTCTTGCACAGGACTTCTGCCTTCCTTTAATTCCCATTGTATAAACAATCTCAGTTTATTTTTGCATCAAGATAGGAAAAGATTATAATGCAATCTTAAATCATATAAAAGAGGTGATTTCAAAAAATTATGAAAAAGAAAAGTTTGCCTATTCTTTTTAGCTATCAGCACCTCTTTTTTCTCTACTTCTTATGAATCTAGACTTGCCAGGCTTTCTCTCTCTCTCTCTCTTTTTTTTTGTCACAAAGAAATGCTATGATGAATGAAGTCATTCTAACGTGAAATCAACTCCATTAGGTAAAGTCCTATTGGGGAAGTCCTTGGGAGAAGAGGGAACAGGGGAGAGGCAAGAGTTTGCCCAAAGCAATGAATATCTGATGGTAGAATTTCTGGAGCTGTAGGGAAAATTCCTTAGTGTCTATCAAATCATTGCATATGTAAGATTATCTAATTCACTTACTTATAAAGCTGCTACTAAATTTGGAGCCCTTCAACTGTCTGCATCCAGAGATTTGATTAGGTTGCTTAAATCTGAGAGGTGGCATAAATTGTGAAGAGAAAAATGCAGGAGAAGGATGAGGAGATGTTCTATCTACTTCTCACATTCTGAAAGCTCATAGATAAGCCAAAAATTAGGCAAAAATAAATTGTTGACTTTTGATTTTTGCTGTTGTTGCCAATTAACATTTATCATTGAATTGTAATTCAATATCAATACATCATTCAAATTGCAAGATGATTCTCACAGAGTAAATTATTGAGTTTAAAGAGAAAATAATCTTTAAGGAAAATAGCAATTAGTAGGATAAATATGTAAATATATACTTTGTCCAAGTTCCCAGAGATAAATATAATCCATAAAAATAACTTGAAGTAAAAAAAAGAAAAAGAATTTAAATAAATAGACGAATCACCTTTAGACACAATTAAGCAATTATTGATTCCATCAAAAATACAATTACTATATAATTTGCTTAAAAATACATCTAGATTATATATTAACTGCTTTAGTTTCTGAAAGCAAGGTATTGTGGGTAACTAAGATCTGAAATAAAGTAGACAATCAGGGATGGAGTTAGTTATAAAGAAGTAAATAATTTCTTATTTCTAGGATGAAACTTGACCCTTAAATCTAGAGATAGAATTGATATAATTGAAGAAATTGAAACCATAAAGATCTCGATGAGTACTTTAACATTGTTATTGTGACAAAGATAAATAGATTAAAAATAAAAACTTTACTAATAAATTTTTGTGAGTGCTGTACCAAACTATAAGATATGTAAATGCAAGTTGGTAATAGCAATATTTTCATTTAATAGCAAAGGTGACTGATGATTTTTTTATCATGTTTCAGTGTTATACTTGTAATGACTGAATCCAACATGACCCCTGAATTTCTCAGTTTAGCTTCTCTCTCAGCCATTGAATCCTTCATCTCTATATGTCTCATTTGCCAATACCTTAAATCTGGAGGAAAAAATTTATACTAATGGATTTCCATGAAAGTAATCAACCTTTTTATGTAGTAGAGTTTTTTCTTATCTTTCCTTCTTTATGAAAAAATCATTTTGAAACAACCCAGATGTTTGGAATCATGCACCCAAAAATAATTAATGTTTTAGGAACAAAAATAGCTTCTTCCTTGGAACTCTCTCTGTTTGCATGGTAGTAATTGATATTGAATTGGAAAGGGATGGGTATAATAAGCCAGTAGATTTAAGAAAAAAAAATGTTTTATTGTTTCAGGCTAAATATAACATATTCCTTTTAAAGTGTAGGTATTTGTCTAAAAGTTGCTATATTTACATTAAGTAAATGCATAGACACTACACTATAGTTTAAATATAGGTTATGTGTAATAGCCTTAATTTAAAAACCTTCTCCTGCTTTTCTTTTTCTTTTAATTCCTCTTTAGGTTATAGTTAGAAAAATTTTTTCTTTTATCTTAGGAAAAAAATGGAGGCAACTTCATTTTTGCTTTCAAAGGCTGTATAATTTTTCACTGAAGTAAACAAGCCTACTTTGGGGAGCATATAGTGTGATCATTAAAATGCTCCATATGTAGTTACATTATAAAATGTCTAAAGAGAGTGTATTTTGTTTAGTGTCTACAAGTACTTCATTTTATAGATATTTCCCAACCAACACAAAAACATACTTCAACCTTATGGCTGGCAACAGTATATTGCCATCTGTGTGTTTGTATTTTAGGTAGAACATACTATGAAATGTAGTAAAAATATACAACAGAAAAGAAAACTGAAGCCAGTTTTAAGTAGACTATTTCTTGGCTTGAAATGTATAACATGCCAAACATTATCATCTGTGCTCTTTTAAAATGATATTGTTATATAAATATAAATGAATACTTGCTTTTTAGAAGGAGCAAACAAATAGAAATGGATCAAATGGATGAAAAAAATGTTTCTTTAGGAAAAGGCCATTTTAAAAGATATAGACCCTAATATTTTCTTCTTTGTTTTAAATTATTTTAATTACAGCTATAATCTGTGTTTAATAAAAATATCCTATTCAATATATATAAGGTCTATTTTGTACTTTGTGGTTACCTTCACTATTTACAGATTCCCCAACACTGTCTCTAAAATTAAGTCCTAGAAACTGATATTTTTTTCTTGCATCAAAGAATGAGAATGTTTAATAATAATAATTCAATTGATATCAGATATTTGCTACATTTTCTTGAAGATTATTATTTCAGTGGCTAATGCCAAATATCTGTATAGAAATGGAAATGTTTAGTAAATTATGTACACATTTTTACATCATTTAATATATCTAATAAATTATTAGAAGATCCAAAAGTTGACGTAGGTTTCCCTTTTTTTCTAAATGTCTAATACATTAAAATTCCAAGTTCAGATGTTTTATGATACATTTGTGAAAACTGATTTCTAAAAATTCTAACTCTATTTATTCTGTGTATAACTTAATGTTTCCTGAAAATGCTCACATCTAACTTTATATTTATTCATTAATTTATAAAAATTGATCATCAGAAGATAAAAATATAAGCAGCACCTATACTTAAAAAAAACAATCTAATACCTGCAATGTTTTTAGAAAATGCTGAAATTTATAACACATACCAATGAACAACAAATGACCCACAAGTAAAATATAATAGACCCCAATGGTCATGGTTCCAAATGTAACAAACAAACAAATAAACAAACTAAAAGCAGATTCAAAATCAGGTTTGGAAGATGGAGTAACAAAAACTGGATTTAATCTCCCACTTGAAACAACCCCCAAAATGGACAAAATATGTGAAACAATGGTTTTGAACACACTAATGGACAATAATCCCTGAGAAATAAGAAACAAACTAATTGAATTCTATTATTGCCCCAGCTCAGAGTCTTGAATGAATTTTCACACTTAGGAGCAGGAGAGGGGAACCAGGTGGAAACAGTATTTATCTGAATCGAAAAAACAGGGTTATGATCTGGGGAGAAGAAGTTGCTTAATCAATAATCAGAGAGGAGATCCTTGCACAAACAAAGAAATGTGGCTGCAGAAGGTTCCCCATGTCTTATCAATTGAGTACTATTCAGTGCATGTTGTGAAACTAAATGGCCTAAACTCAAGGAAACAATCATCTAAAAGGATTAGAGTAAATAATTTCCAGCAATTACACAAGCCTAAGAATAGTGTCTCTTCCCACCAGCTGATTGGGAAACACGATTCAGAAAGCATTGAGGACAGTACTCCAAAGCATTTTATCTCAGTAGTGGAGAATAATTAGCCTTAGACTAAGCACTGCTCTAAACTAACCTAACAAAGTTTAAAAGCAAGACACAAGGGCCAAGCACAGTGGCTCATACCTGTAACTCCAGCTCTAGCAGAGATCAGGGGCAGGAGGATTGCTTGAGGCCAGGAATTTGAGATCAGCCTGGCCAACATAGTGAGATTCTGTCTCTACCAAAAAAAAAAAAAAAAATTAAACTAGCTGAGGGTGGTGGCAACTGCCTGTAGTCTTAGCTAATCAGGAGACTAAGCCAGGGAGATTGCTTGAGTCTAGGAGTTGGAGGTTGCAGTGAACTATGATCGTGCCACTGCACCATTGCAATCCAGCCTGGGTGACAGATTAACACTCTGTCTCTTAAAAAGAAGAAAAAATAATCAAGACCCAAATGATCAACTTGCTTTTAAGTAACTGAGCTATCATCCAGAACAATGCCAAATTATATTAATAGAAACACAAAATATCCAGCATACAAAAATATCCATCACTTAAGAAGATAAAATTTATAATTTATAATATGTTTACACTGTATGATTTATAATCAAATATTGCATGTAAAGAAGTAGGAAAATACAAACCATAATGAGGAAAAGTCAGTCATAATCAACTTAAAACTGACACAGATGGTAGAATTAATAGACAAGGATATTAAAATGGTCATTATGAACTCCATATGTTCAACATATTAAGAGTGGAAGATTTAAAAACATAGAAATCAAAATTCTATAGAGGAAAACTGCAATGTCTGAATTGAAAATACATGGGATAAGATTGATACAATATTAGACATGGCAAAATAAAGGGGTAGTGAAATTGGACACTTTAACAGTAGAAATTATCCAAACTAAAACACAGAGAAAAAAATTTAAAATTAAAGAAAATAATGAAAAATAATCAGTGAGCTGTGGGACAATGTTAAGCAGCCTACTATGCTGTAATTGGAATGCCAAAGTTGGGAGTGAGAAGGAATGGAAAAATATTTTTGAAGAGTCATTTTACAGTTTGCAGAAAAAATAAACACACAAATCCCAGATGCTCAGCAAACCCCAAGCATAAGAAATATGAAAAAAAAAAATAAGAAAAGAATATTTTAAAAGCAAGAAGAGAACAAAAATTCATGTTATGTAGAGGGAAAAAGATAAGAATGACAGCAGATATTTCATTGGAAACAATGTAAACAAGAAGAGAATGAGCAGTTAGACAGTGGAAAAAATCTGAAAACCCCTAAATATGTGGAAATAAAAAGAAATAACAAATACATACTTCCAAGTAACAAGTTCATAAAAAAGTTAAAAAAATTAGAAAGTATTTTGAAATGAAAGAAAATGGAAAATACACTAAAATTGTGGAATGCTATTAAAGTAGGGCTTGGGGGAAATTTATGTCTCTAAAGACTTAGAAAAGATCTCAACTCTGTGATCTGTTTTCCACATTAAGAAATAAGATCAACACCTAAGTGGACATATAGGAATAACATTTGTCGGGTGTTGGGAGGGGGGAGGAGGGGATGGGTATATACAAACATAATGAGTGCAACGTATGGGGTATGGTCATGCTTGAGGCTCTGCCTCGAGGGGGAGGGGGCCATGGGCAATATACATAACCGTAATATTTGTACCCCCATAATATGCTGAAATAAAAAAATAAGAAATAAGACAAAAAAGAAGGTCAAAATAAATCTAAATTAATAAGAAAGAAAAAAATAAAGCTCAGAACAAAAATCACGAAAGTAGAAAACAGAAGAACAGGAAACAATCAATAAAATTAAAGCTGGTTATTGAACAAGATCAATTAAATTGACAAACTTATAGTCAGATCTTCAAAAAAAGAGAAAACACATAAGTTATCACTATAAGAAGAGAGATGACCCAATTATTTAAAGAAAAATGAGAAAATATTAACAACATCTCTCTGAACTTACATGAGTATACTAAATCTTTGAAAGACACAAACTACCAAAACTCATTCCAGAAGAAATATATTGCCTGAGTAGCCCTTTAACTTAATGAATTTGAATGTGTGCTTAAAAAACCTTCCACAAAGTGAACCCCATGCCCAAAGGCTTCACTTTAAATTCTAGAAACCAAACATTTAATAAAGAAATATTAATTCTATGCAAATTACTCTAACATATTGATGGGAATGTGAAACAGTATAACCACTGTCAAAAACAGTTTAAATAGTTTCTTGAGAATTACAATATGATCCAGCCATTCTACTCCCAGTTATTCCACTCTATTTCTCTTTATTCAAGAGAAATTAAAGCAAATGTTCATACAAAAACTGGTGTGCAAGTGTTTACAGCGGCTTTATTTGAAATAGTCCAAAACTAGAAACAATGTAAATCATCAATAAGTGAACCAATAAACAAATTGTGTTAAATTCTACAGGGGAATACTGTTTAGCAATAAAATGAACTACTGATACAGCAGCACACGCACATGAATTTCAAAATAATTATGCAAAATAAATCAAACAAAAAGGAGTACTTACTGTATGATTCCATTTATATAAAATTCTAGAAAATGCAAACTAAGCTATTTCAACAGAGAGCCTATCTGTGAATGCTTAGAGAACAAGAACAAGATGGGAGTTTATAGTGGGAGGGAGAGATAGAAAAGGGGCAATAGAAAATTTGGGGTGGATTATGGATGTTTATGGATTCACAGATGTATGCTTTCATTAAAACATCAAGTTGTAAACTTTAATATAAGAAGTTTTTTGTATGTCAGCTATATCTGTTAAAAATATATGGCTGTTTAAAAAGAAAAAGCAAAATATCAGATTCCCATGAAAAGAGTTTATGGGCATTCTGATGTCCCCACCCTTAAACCAGATCCTCAAGCTCATATTCAGCATAGTATTAAAGTATTCTTTACCTAAATATGATTATTTGGTTTTAAGCTTACTAAAGATTAATTGCAACAGAAAGGTCCTTTAGTTTTTTATAGTTAGGGAGGATGGCAGAAGATATAAAAAAGAGTTAGTTAATATTGACTGATAAAGACTTGTAACAATGCATAGGTGTACCTATATTAGGCATTAGAAAAAAACATAACTGCATGCATCCATACACATGGCTTTGAGTCATAAAAGCAGGCTCTATTTTTGGAAAGCATTTAGCTTGACTTCCATGTACTGGGGACCGAGTTAATTGCTTTATATGCACTGTCTCATTTAATGCTTATAGTAAACATATGAATTAGCACAAGTTTACTGAGATTAAGCAACATGTTTAAGATCACATAGCTCTAAGTAGCAGAGAGAAGATTTGAACCCAGTTTATTCTGAAGCCAGAGAGTCATCTCTTAACACTCCACTCTACCACCTTTCAGAATAAATGCAGTTACTGTCTTGTATTCATTTTTAGTAAATACACAAAACAGAATATTTAGAGAATCAATTACTTTTCTTTTAAGAAACATAAAAATAATGACTCAAAACTATAGCTGTGTGTCAGTATTTCTGAAAATAAAATGAGATCATTATTATCATATAGAGATGGAATAAAGGCGGATGAAAAACAACAGTTCAGCCATAATGATTTCATTAGGACAAATCTGTGGAGAGATGAAAGGAGCAGATCACTAACAGATTGCTAGAGAAATGGAAAGTGTGTTGAAGTCGTTGAATGTGATAACACTTACAGAAATGAAAGTTGAAATGCTTTAGAGGAATGAAAAAAATGAAAGCAATATTTTCTATCTGTCTTAGCACATCAGGGAAAGGGAAAATGCATATTTTGTCAATTCAGCCTAGTCATTGATCTCTTTTGAATGCTGAGTCTAATGAGGCAAGTAGGGGAAATGCATAATGGTTCTTACACGAGTGCTTAGCTGGGTTCAGATTATTGTGCAGTACTAAATTGTGTTCCACAAAAGAAGACTTATTTAAATGGATATATCCTTTATTCCTACAAAAATATAAAATTCAACTTATCAAAATAATGAAAAAGGAGTTTTTAAAATAGTTAACTCTCAACTTCTTCTAAAGCAATACTGTATGTAGGCTACTACAACTAAATGAATAACAACAACAACAAAAAACCCCATACTATTGGTATACATCTTTCCAGTCCTCCATGCTGTATATTGCAATAATTTTTATATTAAAAATAGCTTATATTTTGTCTCTTAAGCATGCAGAATTGGAAGCATTTCCAGTATTCTTAAATATACATGTGTTAATTTTCCCATATAATTATAATTCTTTTTCTTAATATAACTAGACTTAATATTTTGAATTCTTTAGAATTCTTGATATATATTTCCTAATTACTCTAGAAAAAATTTAATTTACTGTCATAGAAAATATCTTATTAATTTTGTTTACCAAAAAAAATCCTCAAATCTCTGAGTAGTTAATCCTTCTAAAGTATTATTTCTTTTAAATTAGAATAACAATAAAAGATACACAAACAAAAACACTTACACTCTTCATATGCTCACTGACTTTTTTTCCCAGTGTTTTATTGGGATAAAATAGATGTAACATAAAATTTACCATTTTCATCATTTTTTAAAGTATACAGTTCAGTGGTATAAAATGTATTCATAATATTTTACAACCGTCACCACCATGCATCTCCCTAACTCATTTCATTTTGTAAAGCTGAAACTCTATACCAGTTAAACAATAACTCTTCAATTCTCCCTGTTCCCCTGCCTTACAACCATTATTCAGCTGTCAGTCTCTATGATTTTGACTACTTTAGGTATCTCATATAAGCAGAAACACACAATATTTGTCTTTCTGTAACTGGCCTATTTCATTTAGCATAGTGTCCTCAAGGTTCAAACATGTTGTAGCAGATATCAGAATTTCCTTACTTTTTAAGGATGAATAATATTCCATTTAATGTGTATAGCATATTTTGCTTATCCATTCATCTGTTGATGGATACTTGAGTGGCCTTCATGTTTTAGCTGTTGTGGATAACATTGTTATGAACATATGAGTTTAAAAATATCTCTTTGAGACCCTGTTTTCAATTCTTTGAGTATATATCAAGAAGTAGAATTGTGGGATCATATGGTAAATCCATGTTTAATTTTTTTTTTTTTTAGAAACTGCCATATTGTTTTCAACAGTGGCTGTGCCATTTTACATTTTCAGCAACAGTGCACAGTTGCACAATTTCCCCACATTCTTGCCAACATGTGAAATTTTCTGATTTTTTTTATTCTAAAGAGGATGAAGTAGAATCTCATTGTAGTTTTGATTTTCATTTCCAAATTATTAGTGATGATGAGTGCTTATTGGCTCATGTGTTTATTGGCAATTTGTATATTTTCTTTGGAGAAATGTATATTCAAGTAGTTTGCCCATTTTTTAATCAGTTTGTTTATTTTGTTGTTTTGAGTTTTAAGAATTCTCTATATACTGTGGCTGTTAATCCCTTATCAGATACATGATTTGAAAGTGTTTTATCACATTCTGTGATATCTTTTCACTTTGCTGATACTCTCTTTTGATGTTCTTTTTATATTTTTTCTATTTTAATTTGTGTATTTTGTTGTTGTTGTTGTCTGTATTTTTGCTGTCATATCCAAGAAATCTTGTCAATTCCAATTCCATGAAGTATTCTAAGTCTCTGATCCATTTTGAGTTAATTTTTGTATAGGGTATTAGATATGGGCCCAACTGTACTCTTTTGAATGTGGATATCCATTTTTCCCAGTATCATTTATTGAGAAGACTGTCTTTTCCCTCACTAAGTGGTCTTGGAATGTTTGTCAAAAACCATTTGACATATATACCAGCATCTATTTTTGGGCTCTATTCTGTCTCATTGGTCTATATTTGTGGTCATTATATAAGTATCACAATTTTTACAACTGTATTTTTGTAGTAAGTTTTTAAATAAGGAAGTGTGAGTCTTACAGCTTTATTATTCTCTCTAAAGATGGTTTGGCTTTCAGAGTCACTTGAGAGTCCATATAAATTTTAGGATGGATTTTTCAATTTCTATAAAAAAATCGTTAGGATTTTGATTGTGATTTCTTTGAATCTATACATTTCTTTAGCTAATATTGACATCTTAATACTATTTTGGCAATCATTGAACACGGAATATGTTTCCATTTATTTATGCCTTTAATTTATTTTTGCAATGTTTTGTATTATCATTGTATCATTCCTTTGCCTTCTTAATTAAATTCTAAGTTTTTTATTCTTTTGATGCTATTATAAATAGAATGATTTTGGTAATTTTCTTTTCAGATTGTTCATTTTAAATGCGTAGATATGCAACTGACTTTTGGGGGGGGTAACTTTGTGTCCTGCTACTTTGTTGAATTAATTTATTTTTCTAATCTATTTTTGTGACATCTTTAGGATTTTATATATCATATCTTCTGCAAACAGAGATAATTTTATTTCTTCTTTTCCAATTGGGAGGTATTTTATTGGTTTTTCTTGCCTTATTGCTCTGATTAGAACTTGTAGTGCTATGCTGAACATAAGGGGTAAAAGCAGGCATACTTGCCTTAGTCCTGTTCTTAGAGGAGAACATTTCTCAGTTATTCACAACTGAATAGTATGTTCACTGTAAGTTTTTCATATGTGTGTTTTATTATGTTGATGTTTCTTTTTCTATTCCTAGATTATTTAATGTTTTTATCATGAAAAGGAGTTGAATTTTTTCAAATGGTTTTTCTGCATCAATTGAGATAATCATGTGATTTGTTCTTTCATTCCATTAATATAGTGTATCACATTGATTGATTTTCATATGTTGAACCTTGCATTCCAAGAAAAAATTCATGATCACAGAGCATAAATCTTTTTAAGATGCTCCTGAATTCACTTTGCTTGTAATTTGTTATAAATCTTTGCATCAGTGTCCATAAAGGAGAATAGTCTACAGTTTTCTTATTTTGTAGTATCAATAACTTTGGTATCAGGGTAATACTAGTTTCACACAATAAGTTATGAAGCGTTCCCTTCTCTTCAATTTTTTAAAAACATTTGAAGACTGGTATTATTTCTTCAAATGTTTGGTAGAATTCTGCAGTGAAGCCATCAGGTCCAGGGGGTTTCTTTGTGGGGAGATTTTTGATTACTGGTTCCATCTCCTCACTAATTACAAGTCTACTCAGATCTTTTATTTCTTCATGATTTAGTCTTGTCACTTTAGTGTTTCTAAGAATCTGTCAATTTCATCTAGGTTATCAATTTGTTGGTGTACAATTGTTCATAATATTCTTATAATACTTGTTATTTCTGTAGAATCGGTAGTAATAGTCCACTTCCATTTATTCTTTTAATAATTTGAGTCTTCTCTTTCTCTTTTTTTTACTACATACACCTTAAGGTTTGTCAATTTTGTTGATTTTTTTCAAGGTACCAACTTTTGATTTTATTGACTTTTTCTTTTATTTTTCTAGTCTCTATTTCATTGATCACTGTTCAAATATTTATTATTTCATTCCTTCTGCTAGCTGTGGGTTTAGTTTGTTCTTCTTTTTCAGTTTTTAAGTTACAGAGTTAGGTTGTTAATTTGAGATCTTTATTGTTTTTTAAATGTAAGCATTTATATCTATAAATATCCCCCCTGTAACTGCTTTCAACACATCCTATAAGTTTTGGCATATTGTGTTTTCTTTTTCATTCATTTGTAAGTATTTTCTGATTTCTCATTTGATTTCTTTCATCCATTTGGTTGTTTAAGAGTATGATGCTTAATTTCTAATAATTTGTGACTTTTCTAGTTTTGCTTCTATTATCAATTTCTAACTTTATCCTTTTATCATCAAAAAAGATAATTTGTGTGCTACCTATCATTTTAAATCTATTAAGATGTAATTTGTGGCCTAACATAACACAAACCTTGGAAAATGTTTCATGTGCACTTGAGAATAATGTGTATGCCAGTTTTAAATAAGATGTTCTGTATATATCTATTTGACCTAGTTGGTTTATTGTGTTGTTGAGTCTTCTATTTACTTACTGATTTTATGTCTGGTTATTCTATTCATTACTGAGAGTGGGGTATTGAATTTTCTATTATTATGAAACTATTTATTTCTATCTTTAATTCTGTTAGTTTTGCTTTATGTATGTTGATAGTTTGTTATTAGGTATCTAAATATTTATAACTATTACATCTTCCTGCTGCATTGAACCTTTTATTAATATATAATTTTCTTCATTGTCTCTCATAAACTTTTCTGATATAAAATTTATTTTCTCTGATAATATAGCCACTTCCACTATGTTTTCAGTACTATTTGCATGTGATTTCTTTTTTTTCTATCCTTTCACTTTGAAACTATTAATATGTGAGCATTTGAATCTAAATCGAGTCTCCTGTAGATAGCATGAAGTTAGATCATGTGTTTTTATCTATTGTGTCAATTTCTGCCTTTTGATTGAAGAGATTAATCCATTTTTATTTAAAGTAATTACTGATAAGTAGATCCTTACTTCTGCCATTTTGCTATGTGCTTTCTATATGCCTTATAACTATTAATATTTTGCCCTTCATTTTCTGCATTACTGTTTTCTTTTATGTTTAGGTGATATTTTTGTAGTGTAACATTTAAGTTCCTTTTTCATTTCCTTTTTTGCATATTCTATGCTATTTTCCTTGTGATTCTCAAGGAGATTTCACTTAAAATCCTAAAATTTTAACATTCTATCAATTTGAATTTGTACCATCCTAACCATAATATTATATGAAAGCTCTGCTACTTGATAGCTCTATTCAAACTCTTTTGGTTGTTGATTTCATAAGATTACATCATTATACATGTGTATCCAAAAACATGAACTAGTATTTTTTAAATTTTTTAAAATTTTTAATTATTATGGATACATGGTAGTTGTATACATATGTTTGTGGGGCATATGTGATATTTTGATACAAACTTACAACGTGTAATGATAAAATCAGAGTAATTGGGATACATATCACTTCAAGAATTTATCATGTCTTTGTGTTAGGAAAATTCCAATTCTTTTAGTTATTTTGAAATATATAAAAATTATTGCTAACTATAAATAGTGCTATGGAAGACTAGATCCTTTTCCTTTTCTGTAACTATATTTCTTTACCCATTAACCATCTCCTCTTTACCCCATACCTCACTACCCTTCCCAGGCTCTGAGAACCATCATTCTACTCTCTATCTCTATTAGTTCTAATTACAAGAGAGACAGCTCTAGAACCCAGAGGCTCTGATTTCAGGTTTCTTGCTCTTGTCTTTGTTTTGTACCTCTTTGGGTAGCAAACATTTTAAAGAAATACAATTAGAAATACCTTCATTATGGAAAATAAGTATAGTAAGTATGTATGGGAAGTATATATGCAAAGAGGGTATATATAGAAATATAGATAGAGATGTAGATAGAGATATAATTTTTGTTTATTTTGATTTGTTGTAACTTTAGATTACAGGGAAACAATGGTGCACACATCTGCCCCTATGCATAGCATAAATCTCTTTTTCTTTTTTCAATCCACATTTCTATATTTACTACCCTAAATCATAATCCTTTTGAAGCTCACCCAAAATCAAGCCACCATCAGCATTTGTACTTTGTCTTTTACTTTTTTACATTCTATCTATCCCTTTGCTTTCTTTTTATTGTTCATTTCTCTTTCTCTTCTTTCTCTTTTTCTACTTTCAACCCAAACATGTGTGTAATCTCTTTGTTCCAGCAATATTGAGGGCAAGAACTACTTGATTTGTATAATAATCTACTTGATTTACTACTTGATTTGTATAATAATCTACTTGATTTACTACTTGATTTGTATAATAATCTCCAGTTCCTATCCCAGTCAATAGTTTTGAGTATCAAATGAGAAGAAAGCATCAGAGTGCTGGCCTAATGTAAGGTTCCTGGGCCATTGTTGATAGGGTATAGCATTTTTAAGGTAATGGTTTCAGATTCACTGTTCCTTGCTAGAACTATGTAACTTAGATTCTATACACCCACTTTTATTTTTTTTAAATTATTCTTAGATAAAATGACTTCTATTCCTTTGGGCAGATACCCACTAGTGGGACTGCTGGGTTAAATGATAACTCTACATTTATTTCTTTGAGGAATCTCCTTACTGTTTTCCATAGAGGTTGTGCTAATTTACAGTCCCACCAGCAGTGTATAAGCATTTCTTTCTCTCTGCATCCACACCGGTATGTATTGTTTTTTGACTTTTTAGTAATGACCATTCTGACAGGGGTGAGGTGATATCTCATTGTGGTTATAATTTGCATTTCCCTGATGGTTAGTGACTCAAATGTTTATTGCAGCACAGTTCAAAATTGCAAAGATGTGGAATCAACCTAAGTGCCCATCAATTCATGAGTGGATTAAGAAAATATGGTATGGGTACACACACACACAGACACACACACCCCATGGAGTACTACTCAGCCATAAAAAAGTAATGAAATAATGTCTTTTATTACAACTTGGATGGAACTGGAGACCATTATTCTAAGTGAAGTATATCAGGAGTGGAAAAGCAAACACTACATGTACTCTTTAATAATTTTCAGATAATCAATGGTCAATCACAAGCGCAAAGTGATGTAAAGGTCATTGGAAAGCAAGCAGATGGTAAGTGTGAGAGAGGTAAAAACTTATTGTTGGATACAGCGAACACTGTTCCAGTGATGGGCATATTAAATGCCTTGACTTAAGCATTATAAAAGGTATCCATGTAACAAAAAACATTTGCACTCCTTTAATATTTAGCAATTAAATAAAACCTTAGTTTTATAATCTTCTAAAGTAAAAACATGGAAATTCAGAGTAAAAATCATATACAATCCTGTACCATAAATATATTTTGTATCTAATGTTATTTTGATACTTCAGCTTCCCACATCTGCACTGTTACACTTCATATATCATTCCTATATCCCATACCAAAGTGAGATTGTAATGAATCATTTTTAGGAAGTTACTTTTAAAAAGGAGAGTGTGTGTGTGTTTTTAATAAAAAGCTTAACTCCTCTATCTTGTATACACGTAGAACCTTTCTCCTTGCCATGAGTAAGAATTTTCAACAATTGTGTAAGACATGTTTCATCCAATTTAGTGAAGCCAGAAATATATTGAGCTGTGTTTAGCTATTAAGCTGAGTTGAGATTCCCAAAAGCAGGGTTGGCATTTTATTTATGTTTCCATTCTCAGCTCCTAATGCAGTGCTGGCTCCTAATATGAAAAGTTTCTCTTTTTTAAATGAAAAATCTTTAAGTTTGTGATTCATGCCTTTTTTCTATAATTAATTAAAACTTGTCTATATCGGCTGTAAAAGTCCTCAGAGATATTGACATTATTTCTAAAACTGTATAATGAGCAGTTGAAAAAAAATGATGCTTTATGCACATTGATAGCATATTTTCAAAAACCACAAAGTTGAATTTTCATCCTTTTCATAAACAAAAGATTATTCAGTAATTTTATAAACTAATATAACTTAGAATAAAAATAGGTAGTATTTTTAAAGCACAAAAGTATCTCTTCAGATCACAAAAATATATAAAAATCATACAAGAATACAAAAGAAACTAGCATATTCATTTTTCTGCACAATAAAAAAATAGGAAATCAATATCCCAATTAACAAATTGTCATAATATAAAGAAATTTAGGCTCATTTATTGCTTATTTATACAGCTATTCTTCAGAATCATTTTACCTGGATTTATATTATTTAAACTTTCACTACCTGCCTACCAAAATGTATAGCAATATTCGAAACAACTCACCTTCCAGAAGTAGGTATTGTGAATTAATTGTTTTAGAATTTACCATAAATATATTTCTAGCCTAACTTCTGGCACTAAGTGTAAGAGTAATACAACTGATAGCCCACTTGAAGCTCTGATTTTCATTCTGATCACGAGCTCCTCGTCCAATAAACCCAGAATTTCCGGCACACAGTGAATTGTCTCATCACAAGCCTCATTATTTGAGGACACTAGACACTAATATGTTCCCCCCGGAAAAAAATGTATATCCCCTTTTCTTCCTCAAACTTTCTCTTTCTTCAGGGCCATATTTTGTGTTACTTTAGAAGTTTTATTCTCAGGATCCACCTTGGACTGTTAGTTACAATGCCAAGAAGCTTCAAGATCTTGCTAAAGTTTTCTTGCATATGGAACACAAGTGGCATGAATATTCATGAGAATAAATGGTCCTTTTATGCAGTTTGTGCTCTGCCAGTAATTGGTTCTCTCTTGGTATTTCAGTAGGATGTTGCTTTATTTTGTGGTTTTGTGTTAATCCTATTTCTTCTGTTGCAGACAACTAATTTCCTTAGACTCTGTTTCTTTGCTTTTTACCTTTGTTGCCATTTAAGAAAGCTGGAGTTCAGTGTCTTCGGTGGGCTTAGATTTTACCATATATATGCAGATTGATTTTTCGAAAATGTGATCTTATTAGGAAAAGATGGCACATAAAACCCCAACGTGTCTATCCCAGTTGATTTCTTTATTTTACTGGTACAATTGCTAGCAAGCAGATGCTGCTCTCTCGCTCTCTCTCTCTCTCTCTCTCATTATCTCTCTTACTTTCTCTCTCTCTCTAATTTCTGCCTACTTTATCATCATGTTAATTATTATATGACAAGACATATGGATAGCATAAATATAGAAATGTACACAATTTATTGACTGCCATATTTTAGTATTAAAAGACACAACTATGATAATAATGGCTTTCAAAATATTGTGCTTATTATCATTTCCCACAAAAAAAGGGAATATTTCTGAAATTGAATTTTACTTAGCAAAACACATTAAATTATTTTTGAGGTACCTTGAAACAATGTCATGTTATTATATTACTTTTTTTCTTAATTAGCACATAAGAATGATAGTGTATGAAATTTGGAAAAAAAATAACAATATACCATGAATGTCATTACTTTTTCCTAAAAATAGATTGAACAAATTAATAACTTGTTAAGGGCATTCTATGCTTACATATTTAAATAAGTTTGCATCTAATTGCATTAATAATCCTTTTCTATATCCTTTTATATAATTTTCATTATCTATAGTTTTTAAAAGCAAATCAAAATTGCAACATTGCTATGTTATTAACAAGGTCAAATACATAATTAACATTTGTATAGTATATATCACTATGCAATGAAGTTGTGTTAACACCACATGAAAAGGATATAGACTGGATAGACTTGTAGCTGACAGATGGGAGCACAGAACTTAAAAGCTTAAAATCTGCAAATGAAAGGTTTTGCTAAATGCCAATCTAATATTCAGTTCAATAATATGGTAGCAAATATTGCAATTAAGTGCATATGCAGGAAATCAATTATTCTAATTTTCAACTTTCAAACATTAATGTAAAAATGGCATGTTGCAGATGAAAAGGTCTAATTTCCATCACTTGTTATTTTGATGTTAATTTATAATTTTGGACTTCTTGATCCTTCCATCCCAGCATAAGTATTTTCTATAAGTTAATTCAAATATTAATTACTTAAGATATAGATTAATATTTGTGAGGATAACAATAGAGAAAATATCTAACAATGTTTAATTTTAAGATTTGAATCTGTGGATCACTGAGCAGACTAAATTTGCTAGCAAAAGAAAAGCTATATAAAATTTAGGTGCAAAAGTAGGAAGGAGAAATTAATATATTGCCTGTAATATATCATAATTTTTCTGCTTAAAATATATGTTTGAAATGTGTCCAAAGGGTACTGATTCCTTGTTCCATATCTGCTACCCCAGTAAATGACATAATTGTTTACTTAAATATTTGTATTTTTATCTTCAGTAACCTCTTCTACTTCATATGCACTCCACAAGTAAGCTACACTAACCAATCATCCAGCGGGTCTTTCTCCTGCCCTTTTTTATACATTCCGTTATAAATACCTTCATATGATTTTTTTTTTTTTTTGAGACAGGATCTCTCTCTTTTGCCCAGGCTAGAGTGCAGGGGCATCGTCATAGCTCACTGCAATCTCAAACTCCTGGGCTCAAGCAATCTTCCTGCCTCAGCCTCCCACATAGATGGGACTACAGACATGTGCCACCACGCCTGGCTAATTTTTTTATTTTTTTGGTGGCGATGGAGTCTTGCTATTGCCCAGGCTGGTCTTGAACTCCTGGCCTCACATGATTCTCCTGCCCTCAGCCTCTCAAAGTGCTAGGATTGCAGGTGTGAGCCACTGCGCCTGGTATTTCATACAGTTTTCTACTATTTCAAATATGCATTAATGAGAGAGCTTAAAATTGTATTTTCTGGCACTGAGTTTCCTCTAATTTTATCCTTTAACCTGCTAGAAAATATGCAGAGGTATTTTCCATCTTGCTAAAGTTTAACACTTTCACACATTTGTTGGTTGCCCGTAGAAGAAACCTAAACACATCACATTTGGCCACCAGTTCCCTTTAATTCTTCTCGTGGGTCTATGGATTAGGCCTCATCTGGGACAAATACCATTTTCAAACTAAGTATTAGGGACTTTATGTAAGTTTTATGTTATTCAACTAAAACAGGGTGAAGTTATTTCAAAGCTTAATTTCTGAAGCACTAAGGTTTTTGAATGCAAAGACTATGTGTATCTTTTAGTTTGTTGCCTGGTTCATGATTGCTGCTCCACAAAGTTTTGTTGTATGAATGACTGAGAGATTGTAAATCACTGTGATGCCTCCCTATAGCTCCGGCCTCCAAAGAGTTTGTAATCTACCTAATGAGATTGAACTAACACAGGATAAGGTTATTTAGCATTTCATTCGACATATATAGTATTTATTGAATGTCCACTTTGATATTCACTATCATATATAAGATTTTTTGAATGTCACACTATGATATATGATACCATTGCATGACATTTGGTGCCCTGGTAATGCAGCAGTAAAGATAGATTAGATATATAGAAGATAGATGATGGGCATATGGATAGATAGATAGGTACATAGATATATAGAGAAAACCTCGCCTTCATGGAGCCTACAATCTAGGGACAATAGACAAAATAATTATATCAAATATTACAAAATGAAATTTCTAATATGGATTAAAAAGCAGGTTAAGGTGAGGCAGTGTAACAGCTATAAGCAGCAAAGACTATAGGAATCCAAACTACATCATTAAGATATTTTAAATAAAATAATTAAAATGGCACTTTATTTTCCTGGTTTAAATTTTTTAGAAATTTTTGTAAATATAAATTCATTTTCTAGCTGTATCAAGTAAAATATGCTATTTCATTTTAAGATAGAAAGAATATCTATGTATATTCATTGCATCATTTTTTATTTTACTTTTGTCTTAGATATGTGCATTCTATTTCATGCATAATTGACATTTGATATTGAACATACATTCAAATGATTTTTGATTCAGAGTGATTTCACATATAACTTAGATTTAGCTTGGAATTCCTTTCAGAAAAACAGTATGTATGCAAGAAATATTTAGAATTTGGATCTTCGCAAATTTTCAGGGTAATGATAAAAAAGAATATAAAAATCCAGTTCCAGATATTTTCTCTCTCTTCTCAGTTTGGTATCTCATTTATTTAGCGGCTAGAAGGGAGAAAATATGACCTTAAAGTATACCGAACATTTGGAACTTGTGATTTCAGGGGATGAATAAGTCCAAAATTCTATCTCCTTGAAATTTGTTTCCAGAATGTTAACTGCAAAGCAAGTTATATATAGCAGTAAATGCATGCTTAATTTGTGCAGAAATCATGGTGTGATGAATACAATTAAGAGCCTCGGAGGGAATAATTATATTACTGCATAAAGCTGGTGGTTCTCAAATTGCTTGGTGCCTGGACTTTAAATTGGCCTGATTTCCTGTTGTGAAAGTCATCCATCGCAGCAACACAACTGCAGCAGCAACGGCGTAGTTTCAAAGTCACACAGAAAGCATTCTTTCTGATCAATTGCCATATATTTTTGTTTAAAGGCAAAAAAAAAAAAAAATTGGCAACATGTATACCGAAGTTGATTAAACTGATAAATTAAAATGCATTAGATCAAGTACATTGTTATGTCTGTTATTCAGAAGTGAGGTGGTATTTTTTAACAAAATTGACTAAACTGTTCATAACAGTAGGTTTTTACATACCAGCACAAACTAGCATAAAAAATTTAACTAAATCGTTTAAGGTTAATAACATTTTCTTTTCATGATACCTAGATTACCAGTGCCTTGAAATAAATAGATGACAGTTTAGGGAATCCCTTCCTGCAACATAATCATTTATAGTAAAATCCTGAATGTACCTGTTTAGTCCTATGTGAAAACTCCACATTCTATTGGAGCTTTGTCTGACGAAGGAAGCATTATATAATCTTAAATAATTTTGCATTTCTTAATTACTAGTTAGACAATAAATCATTTTATAGTACAAAATATTTACAATGGATTTACATAAAGCTTTTTATATTAGGAGTTAAAATTGCTATTTTTTTATCTATGATAATCAAATAATAAGGAAAAGGTAACAGAATACGAGTATAGCCATTTAACTACTGGTGAGTTGTTTAGAGCTACTATCTTGAAAAAGCGTAAGTGAAATTAGTAAGTAATGCCTATTGGAAGAGCGTAAAGAGATAAGAGAAGCCTTTTCATCTCAGAGAAACAGAACAGTTAAAGAATTCAGAGAAAGCATGGAAAACTCTTAGAAAATTTCTATCTCAGGAATGCTATTATTTCCACAGGCCCATGACGTCCATTACTAACCATCCACAGTACTCTTGACTACTCATTACATATAGAGGTGAACTTAGAATCACACATGGCTTTAGACAGTAGTTACTAATCTTTTGGAGCTTACATTAGTCACTATGCTTCCAGTTGCAGTTCATGACCTACCAGAACTAATGAGGAGACTGAGGCCTGGAGCTGTTGTATGATTTACCAAATATTTAACTGCTCAAAACTGGCAGACCTGAGGATTGGAACCCATCTCATAGGGATAGCACAGTGCTAGTTTTCTCACTAATTCTATGATATCCTCGCCAATAAGTCAGGTATTCTATGCATTGAGGTTCCTCCTCTGTACATTATTCTTCCATTTTCTCATTGGCACTTCATCTCTATGAATCTTTTAATACAATTTTAATTCCTCATATCCTGTATCTTTGTTTTTTTCATTCATTCTTTTATTCCTCCATTCAACAAAAACTCTTTTGTGAATATCAATATACACAATGCTAGATACTAGAGAATTATGTGAGTAATTTGTGGACACTATTTTGAACACAACTAAGAAAAAAATCAAGGCTATAGATCTTATCCTTATTATACATCAAATAGATTTTGTTCTTATGGTAGAATTCTTAGACTAATTCCTGTCCAATGAAAAGCAGAAAGTTGAATATATGGGTAGCCACAAGACTGTTGATTCAGGTAATCTAATTTGGGCTCTCTTCAGTGACTTTAAAAACCCTAGAGAGTTTGCTGGTTAAACTGTTGATTTAACAGAAAGCAAACTATTCAGGGAATGTTTCACATGTGAAATAATGTTTTCTTTCTTCTTTTTAAATGTAGTTTAAGTTCTGCCTCATTTTCTTCTACTATGTAAGCACACACAAATACACACAAACACACACTCAATCTATAATCCTGAGATAAATACACTACTGACCTATTTTGGGGAGTGGAATTGGAGAAGGAGAAAGATTAGGTTACAACCTAAAAATCTTCATTTTAGGTTATAACAATTTTGTATTCGCACTGCATTACCAAGTATATCCTATCACTGACATAACACAAACTGTTTCCAAAACTGCCTTCTAAATTTAGTGGTGCTTCTATTGACCAAGAAATAAGCTATCCGGTTTAAATGTGGATTTAAACCTTGGACCTTATCTCATTTACACTATTTTTCTAACCAGATGAGCACATTTGTTTACCATTGCAGAGAAAACATTTAGTTCTGTTTATTCTTAGTTCTTTAAATTAAAAACCACATAAATTAAAAGAGGAGGACCATTAGTGCTCAGCATATAATTTGTTTTAAAGTAGAAAAATAACCATGATATTCAGCATACATAACTTTATCTGTTTAGTTTGAAATTATTATTTTGTCATTATAAAGTGTCATTATTATTATTATTTTAACTCTATGGATACTGGAAAATTTAAGGCAAAGAAAAAAATTGATCTAGTAGACATAAACAAATAAACAAATAAATAAATCCTGTTACTCAGAAGAAAACCTAAAAGTAATAGGAATTTGGCTAATCTCTCAAATGCAATGAAACAGATCTACAGTTGTATTTTAAAACATCATTATTTTCCTTGTATTAGTTAACACCTGGCTTTGGCCTTTAATAAAACAGATAGAAAAATATAAATGGTATATATTTATAATTATCTCAAAAAATTGTTAACTCCTAGACAGAAAAAAAAGTCCATACTTAATCTTTGAATTGATTCCAGCAATTTCTTAATGCCTTGAACATAATAGGCCATTAACTAGGATCTATTGAATTAACTTGTATTTTTAATACACAACTTCCTGAACTTCAAATTATCAAACACCAGGGACATGTGATTAGGAAATTGAATCATATCTTTTTATTACCAAATACTGAATTATATTTTTAAAATGATTTGAATATTATTTATCAAAAAATATAGTATTATAGCCAATCTCAAATTTTTAGAGATACAGATAAATATTCCTGTGGAATATTATGAAAAATTTTCCACAGCAAAATGTAATTATTTGATATACATGGCTATATTTTGCAAATACTTACATCTTTTCATATATACTTTATCCTTGTCCAAACAGAAATACTTTTCTAAAAAATAAATATTATAAATTCATTTCAGATAAACAAGCACATTATTCTATGGGGTGTCAATATTAACTTATGCCTTGTCCATTTAATCTATGATTTATTCAGTGCTTTCCAATGGATAATTTTTCTTCCTTATAGAGGCTATTTACATGAGGGACAAACACTAGGATTCCAAAGCTTGTAATTCTTACATCTTTCTATAAACATTGGAGTACATAAAGCAAAAGCTTCTACTTAAGATTGCTTTATCCACAGGAAGTTATAGTGCTCACGTGGTCTTATAGAGAACCCTTGCTTCCCCCCAAAACACAAATACAAAATATACCATTACAACCCTAGTAATGGGTAAATGTCTTCGTGGATGTGATCACTAACATGAAGGGATATTGAATACAAGGTCATGTCTGGTTTTGACTTTTTAACTTAATAAAAATTTATTACAAATATTACTTTTTAAAATATATACAGCGTTTAGGTTAGGACACTGGTCCCCTTTACAAAATGCTGCTTGCCTTCGTTTTTTTTCTGGATTGCTTTTACAAGACCCAGATGCTGAGCTGAGAAGATTTTCTTTCCAGCAATAGCATCTGGCTCCTTGGCAGCCTTTGTTTGCCCTTGTGTTGGCTACATCATAGTTGTCTTCAGGCTGTGAAATGGTCAGGATGCTCATGTGATATCTTACTCACTTAGATGGTGTTTCTTTTAGCTTTCTTATGTAATCCTCATGTGGAACATTTTTCACACTTCCAATCTTTTATGAATAAAATCGATTGAGAACATGATTGATATGTGATATAACATTGTTTCAAAATATTTAAATTATTTTGTCTACATAAGCTGTGCCAGCCAGATGATGAGATAAATATAACAATTTTTCTATTGTAGTTTAAGAAAAAAAAATTATTTGCCTTGTTCCTTATTCTTGTGTCTATATAAATATATGTAATTTTGACTGTTAATAGTTTTCCTTTTTATATTATAATAAAAATAGTAATGATAATGATGTTGATAATAATAATTAATAATTGATACTACTACTAATAAGTATTATTTATAGAACATTTCTATAAACCAAGGACTATACCAAATTCTTTTATTTAACATCATTTAATCCTCATAAGATTTTACTGTCTAGTACATTATTCACATAAAAATTGGAAACAAATTTAAAAGATTTGTAATAACCAATCAATATACTGTTCAAGGAGAAAAATAATCATTATCAAAAGGAACATGGTAGAAATTGGCCCAAGAGCTGAAACTTTTAATTTTTTTCAATATGCTAATTACACAGGTTACAGTTTGGTAGCAGATTCCCTTCCTCATCTTATTGCCAGGCCTCCCACATACCCTTGACTTTGGTCTCATGGGAACAATCATGTTCAGTCTGTTCAGTGGCCATTCCAGTAATTGGTGAGCCTCTCCTCACTCTCTCACTCTGCATTTTTCTAAAAACCAACTCACTCCTGAACTTCAAATAAAGCAGAAGGATTGCTGGAAATGAAGAGGTGTGGAAAAATTATCTTCTCTGCAGGTCTAAAATGTTGCATTAACAGCAATAATATAATCAGATATTCACTTTGCATTTACTGCATGCTAAGCATCCTCCTGAGAACTTTACATGTATTCATTCATTCCATCCCTACAACACCTTATGGCATAGAGATTATTATGAGCACTATTTTGTAAATGAGTAAACTGAGACATAGAATAGTTATGTCACTGCCAATGAGACTCGGATAGTGAACAGTGGAGGTAGATATCAATCAAGTAACCTAGCCTCTGGAGCCCACCTCTTGGCATATGTACCATGTGGCTGTGATTTCTTCTCCCTCATTCCTCAGTGCCCCAGGAGAAGTGTATAGAACCTTGGAAGTAGGTAATGGTAAAAATTTCTTTTAACTTCTCTGATTCTCCATAGTTCAGAGAAAATTTATGGGGCTTACACTAGATATTCTATATTTTAAACATCAAAGTTTTCTTAATAGTGTCTTTTGAATATTTTTAGATTATAGAAAATGGACCAAATAGAAATGGAATTCTCTTTCCTTCCTTTTCTCTCTCCTTATGAATATATATACCTATATATATGTATATAATAGGTATATATACACCTATATATATAGGTATATATATACACAGGTATATGTGTATATATACCTTTATATATACCCATGTATATATACACACATGTATGTGGAGCAGAGAATTCAAATTCTGTTTGGTACATGTTCTAAATGACTTTTGTTTGTCAACATAACTATCTTCCCTAAAGATTTAATTCTCAAGATACAATTTTTTTTACTTAAAATTAAGTTAATTATTAATGGTTTTGTGGTTTAGAGGAGACATGACACATGTCCATGTTACCAGAAACAACTATTTTCAAGAGGTGACCAAGAAGTAATAAGAGAAAAAGTTCCCTGTGACACCTACAAAATGTCTAAATTATTTATGAACTATGTTGCAGAAGCTATTAAATATTATTTATGCCCTTTTACTCCAGATAAAAGATTATTTTACTATACCATATTTTATTTCCTAAAAAATAAGCTAAATTAACACTTTCCTTTGAAATATTAAAGTAACTATTTTTTTCTTGGCTAGACTGTGTTGAATAATTGCCTCAGATATCCACTTAATTTTGAATAGCTTTGACAACTCAACTTCATGAGTTATCTTAAATCTCAAAAAAGTGAATACCAATAACAACTGGCAAAACATATTTACAACACTTGACACAAAGCTAATACCTTCAATTTACAAAAAGACTATACAAATTTAAAATGAAAGAATGGTTGAATCAATAAAAAAATCACCCAAGGATGGGAACATGCAGTTCACACAAAAAAAGGATAAATGCCTCATAAATTTATGAAAAACTACTTATATTTATATGGGCTGTGTGTGTATATGTGTGCATGTAAAATTTGTAAAAATATGCATTCTATTCATTATGCTGTTATTAGGAATAGCAAGACAAAACAATGGAAATACAGAGAAAGAGTCTTTGGAGAAATACTTTGATGCTAAGCTAAGCAAGTTATGGTACTCCATATAATGGAATACTCTGCACACATTGAAAACAATAAGGACTGATAGAAAAAAACAAAAAATGTCTAGTACAAAATGCAAAGTCCTAAGCAGTGTCTATACTGTGCTCCCTTTCATATTTAGAAAAAAGTTAAATGGCAACATACATACATACATACATACACATATTATGATGTATAAATAAATATTTTTTCTAGAAGAAATCATGTACTCTAGTTTATGACATAAACTGAGATCCCATGTGATAACTCACTTCTTTTATTTCAGCATATTATGGGGGTACAAATTTTAAGGTTAAGTATAATGCCCTTTCCCCCTCTACCCCCTTAAGTCAGAGCTTCAAGCATGACCATCCCCCAGACGGTGCACCTCTCACTCATTATGTATGTATATACTCGTCCCCTTCTCCCCCCACCCACCTGCCCAATACCCGATAAATGTAATTCCTGTGTGTCCACTTAGGTGCTGATAGGTTAATACCAATTTGCTGGTGAGTACATGTGGTGCTTGTTTTTCCATTCTTGGGATACTTCACTTAGTAGAATGGATTACAGCTGTATCCAGGAAAATACAAGAGGTGCTATATCACCATTGTTTCTTAAAGCTGAATAGTACTCTATGGTATACATATACCACATTTTATTAATCCACTCATGTATTGATGGGCACTTGGGTTGTTTCCACAGCTTTGCAATTGTGAATTGTGCTGCTATAAACATTCAAATGCAGGTGTCTTTATTCTAGATGTCCTTTAACTCACTTCCTCTGAAAATATTGAAAAAGGATCAGATATATTAAAAAAGAAAGTTTGAAAACTCTGAAAATTATCAAGAGCCAAAAAAACTGTTTCTTCCAATATGAAGCTTTTGTTTCTGCTAATTTGTGTTTACTTACAATTAAAATAAAAAAGAGGTTATTACAAAAGAATATATGATATACAAGTCCAGGCAGGAGATCTCTGAGTCGGGCCACAAGCAAAATTTGTCATCAATTAGCTAAAGGCTTTTAGTAAGGAGCAATGTCTCTAGGGCTCGTTTTATTTATTCTTTCACCATAAATGAGGTTGAATACATGAATCAGCAAATTTTGACTGTGAGCTGGTTTATTAAAGTTAAGTTTCACAAAGAAGAGGGATTTGGTCCAGCCTTTGAAGTGAGTAAGATTCAGATAGGCAGAGATGAGCAGAGAGAACAATTTCAGTACAAGGGAGAATTTTTATACAAGTTCAGAGTCTATAATTTAAAGGGCATATTTTATAAGTTGTTGCTTATAAATGAGGCTTTAGAGAGAAATCAATTAGAACATTGAAACGCACGTAGAGTAAGGAGGATCCCTGCTCTTCCTTGACCTTTGAATCATAATATTATGGAACTGTCAAAATGAAAGAAACCTTAGAGATTGTTGAATTTAATCCTTTATTATTGAACAACAGGTACAGTTTAAAGAATGTGCAGATTTATCACGTGATAAATAATTTTTACCTAAGAATTTGTCCAGAACTACATTACTAGCCCATCTTTAGGTATAATGTTTGGACAAGAGAGTTCACTGATTAATTGATTATTGACTTACTTCATTAATGAAACAGCTATTTATTGAGTGTCTACTATGTGCTAAGCATTGTTCTAGTATCTAGAGATTATATCATAAGCAAAGCAGACAAATACAGTGCTCGATGTAATTTATATCATAAGAAGAAGGATAAGAAAATAAACAAACATTCATGCAAAAATTCACACAAGATGCTTGGGAAGGACTTGGGGAAAATCAATGCAGGATAAGGGAAAGAGAGAAAGTTCTTACGAGTGGATACTCTTTTACATTAAGTGGTCAGAAAAGTCTCACTGATAAGATTACACTAGATGAAAGAATTGAATGAAGTGATGGTGCCAACAACAAAAATTCCTGGATGAGATGATCCAGGCAGAGGACACTGCAAAAGCTGAGGCTGGAGTATGTTTGGCACATTCAGGGACCAGCAAGAACTCCATGGTGACTGGAGCCAAGTGAATGAGAAAGACAATAGTTGAAGATGAGTTTGCAAAATTACTGCAGGCCCCGATCATTTAGAACCTGGTAGGTCACTGGAAAGGCTTTGGGTTTTGAATTATCCAAGGTCATAGAAGTAGCTAATGTAATAACTCAAAACCAGCACTTTTGATTTTCTCTGTCATTATTATATTAAAATAACTGGGTAACTTCATCTAAGCAGCTATGAATTAAATTACGCCAACTACCATTATGTCATCTGTTTTGCCCTGGATACCAGAAATCTTGGGGAAAAAATAATGTTAAAAAACAACAATTGGTTTATTTCTCTTGGTTAACGTATTTGTCACTGGTTCCTTTACGTGGGTTTTTATTATTTGAACCACTTGATCCATTTCAGAACAGGTGAGGTGTAAACAAGTTAATCTTTCAAGACAAATGATACTAGCAAACAAAAGAAAATAAATGTTATGAATTGTCTTTAAAGTAAAATTTCACTTGTGTGGTGTTTACAGTTTCCCATCAATGTGTCTATTTATATGGATGTCACATCAAAATTAAATGGGGATGTTTTGTACAACATCTTGATTTACAGAGCACCTACTCATCCTGAAAGAACTGAGACATAATCATTGACTGTGCTCAGTGGATGGCAAAACACTGGACCAACATTGTAACCACTTTCCTACATGATAATGTGTAAGAGGATGAGTGGCAAACAAACTTTTATTTCACCAAAACTGAAGTCAGATTTTTAAAAATTAGCCTTAAGTCACATAATTTTTTTTTCTTTCGAAGCCTAAAGAACTCTCCATAATTATAAATTTGATGCCAAGAACAGAAAGATTTCTCTTTGCAGTGATCATTGCTATAATTTTATATTTTGCAAAGAGTTCTGCTGGAATATTAACACACCATTCTTCCTTTCCAGTGACCAAATGGATAAAAGCTGTTTTGAAGCAAGAAAAAAATAATCAAACAAATAAATGAAAAATAATGTGACAAAAATAACATTTTGGGAATGTTAGTGTTTCGAATATTTTTGGAAACGTGGCTTATAATGACTAGGCTCAGAGTTCAGATGCTCTCTTTTCTCAGGCACAAAGCATTTTTACAGCCCTTCCCTTGCCTCGGCCCCTACCAATCATAACTTAGAAGAATCTCAGGTTTAAGCTTGCCCTCCCATATGCCTAAATTTCTTGTCTCCCATTTTGCTAAACCAAGAATTGCTTCAAAGAAGCATAAGTGAATCTCTCGGGTATAACATTAACATTTGGGGTTTTAGTAAAATGTTAAAAAAATTAATAAAAATTTTAAAAACCTTAATGCAAATTTTGATCTGAGAAGAAAGACAAAATGCAATGCAAAAATATGTCTACATTTTAAGTCAACAGAGTATACATGTTTTCCTAGAGGCTCTGTAGTTTTCATGGCCAGTTTAGTAATCATGCAAAGTACTTAGTTAGAAGGAATGATTATTATATCATCATAAGGATGTTAATAATACAAACAGCAAATTACAGCAATCTTTGTAATTATATGTACAGTCTCTATTAAAAATTTACATTCCTTGGTCTGATTATGCTCAGGATAAAAACTCTTTTCAAAGAGAAAAATGCATATCAAGCTAAAATTAGTCTAACCAAATTAAATAGAAATACTTACACTATCTCATGACCTACAAGCTATATTTCATATTAAACATGCTTCACCATTTAGGTGCACAATAAGAGAAACGATTCAGCTGCCAGGAGAGAAACAGATGGTGAAAAGTACCTGCTGACCAAACAAGAGCAGCAGGGTGGAATGAGGGTGGGTCAGCTCATCTGGAATGGATGCTTGCAATTGTCATTACACACATCAATTGTTTCTGATACTACTGTATGTCATGCAGTGCCCAAGGGCCGTATGGCTTTCCTTGAAACATTTAACATAAAACTGCTGAAATATAATTTTGGCCTCACATTCTGAAATGAGTTGCTAAATCCCCACAATAAGAAATTAATGTTGCCAGCATTATATTATTTTAATTAAGCATCCTTCCCTTCTGAGAAGATACAGGAGCATTGTTTGATATATTTCCAATTTGTCTGCTAATTTATAAAAGCAAAATGATACTGTATTATTGTTATAAAGTTAATCAAGACTTTAATGGGACAGTTATGTTACTATCAAGGACTTTTTATTATTTTTTTCTTACTATAATGTATGTGTTCAATGAGCTGATTATGCAGTGTGACAATAATTTCACTAATTACAAAGTTATTACTGTATCTCTAATGGGGAGAAATTTCAGCTTCTTAAGTTGCAGACTTAAACATGGAGATCTAATTCCTAGGGAAAATTAGCAAACACAAAATATATTTAAAAAAACATTAAAATATTAATTTAGATTATGCATTTGTATCAATATGCTATTTTGTTTCGAGTCTTTTTGTCACACAATGTATTGTCTTTAAATATGAAATGTTTAATTTCAAATCAAAAGTTTAGTTTATTATATTTCAAACAAGAAGCAGTACAATTAATCAAAGTATGCGCCTAAACTATCGACCCAGTTTTGCCATCTTAACAGTAGCTTATTTATGCCAGCAGCAAAGAAGCCTGTAGAGTGAGTGACAATGAAATTGTGAAAGGTGTCTTCCACAGCTTGTTGATAATTGAATATTTTCCTTGCAAAAAGTGGTCCAAAGCCTATAAGAAGTGGTAGTCAGTTGGTGCTATGGTGGATAACAGAGAGTTTCCAAGTCCAGCCTATATAGTTAGAGCAGCTTTGTTTATGCAACATGCGGTCCAGCATTGTCTTATAAGAGGATTGGCCAGTCTCTATTGACCAATCTTGGCTGCTTAATCACAAGCTTCATCATAGCTCCTCCAATCATCATTTCCTCCAATTGGTTGCAGTAGACATCTGCTGTAATCACCTGACCAGGTTTCATGAAGTTGTAGTGGATAATATCAGCACGGGACCATCACACAGACACCATTAACTATTTTGATGAATATTAAGTTTTGGACTGTGTTTCCGAACTTCATCTTTATCCAACTTTTGTGATGAATGTTTGCTATTGTCAAAAAGAATCCATTTTTCTTTTTTTTTTATTTCATCATATAATGGAGGTACATATATTGTTAGGATTACATACGTTGCCCCTACCACTCCTCCCACCCCCCTCGTGCCAGAGTCTCAAGTGAGTCCAGTCCCCCGGTGGC
>VBSM01000605.1:37126858-37137997 GCA_008086735.1 Cheirogaleus medius | reverse complement strand
TGTGGGATGTCTATTTGCTCTACTGATTGTTTCCTTGGCAGTGCAGAAGCTTTTAAGAATCCATTTTTCATCGCATGTAACAATACGGTGTAGAAATGGTTCACTTTTATGTCATGACAGCAAAGAAAGGCAAATTTCGAGATGATTTCTCTTCTGATGCTCATTTAATTCATACAGAACTTGTCTAATCAGCTTCTTTACCTTGCTGGTTTGTTTCAAATGGTCCAATACGGTTGGAGTAGTGATGTCAAACCTTGCTGCTAATTCACACATAGGTTGAGATGGATTTGCTTCTACTACAGCTTTCAGCTCATCATTATCCACTTTGTTGTCAGGTTGCCCATATGGATCATTTTCAAGATTAAACTCACCAGAACGAAACTTCTCAAACCATGGACATATTGTATGTTCATTAGCCACATCCTTCCCAAACATTTTGTTGCTATTTAGAGCTGTCTTTGCTCCATTGGTTCCACAAGGGAACTCATATTTGAAAATAACATGAATTTTTGCTTATCCATGGTTTCACAAACATTGCTCTAAAAAAAAAAAATTGGAAAATAATCACGAGCCAAAACGTGAGTGTAAAAGAATGAGGATGTACTTTCACAATAAAAATAAAACAAGTATCAAAGTGAAATGTCAGAGATACCAACTGTCAAACTTAGTACTTAAGGAAATCGGACATTTCACACATCAATTTTATTTTGCAAATATACTGATTTCTAGTGATTTATACAATTATGATTGTATAAAAGCAGCTTCCTATAAAATGTGACAATTGACATTGGAATGTTGTAGCTAAAAGTATATAAATCCTCTAACAGATAACAGGGAAAATGTGTTGTATCTGTATGTTAGCAAAAAATATATTTTAGAAGTTTCCACTAAAACAAAATAAGTTGACAACATTTATTTTTAGTTTTTTAATTTTATTTTCCACATATTTCAGATTTTAGAAACTGATTAAAATCTATTAATGGAGATTTAGTAGATAAAAATAAATAAAACTTCAGTAAATTAGAAAGAGAACAGGAAATAACTCATGTTAATTCACAGGAAAAGACATACTAATTCAGTTTTCGTTTCATGTTTAACATATATTATTTTTTATTCTCCCCTTGTCACTAAACATAGAATCTGATTCCCAAGAGTGTAAAGGTTATCTGTTTTATTTACAATCTAGTATTTGGAAGACACCCAATAAATATTTTTTGAGTGATAGTTGTTTTTTGTTGTTATTGAGACAGGATCTCTTTATTTTGCTCAGGCTGAAGCCTCAAACTCCTGGGCTGAAGCAATTCTTCTGCCTCCTGAGTAGCTGGGCATATGGGTATGTGAAGGATAGTTCTTGTTTCAAGTATCATACTCTAACGTCAGTAACATCATTCTATAATTTCATATAAATATTCCCAATTAAAAATAACATTGTTTTTAATTATCAACCTAATATTTTAAATGACCATTCCATTTATTAACAAACAAAAAAGTAATACCAAAAAATAAAAAATATATAATTTCCCAAATATTCCTTATGGTGAACATGTTACTAAACCTACCATTAATAAATTGCTGGATGATAAAATGTATAAGAGATGAAACTGCACTATATTTGTTTGTGGTGTTATTCTGGACCTATGCTATGGAAATTTCTAAGTCTATATTAAACAACCAATTTCTTAGTCTGTGTTATACAACCATTTTCTGGCTGGTGTCCCAATTCTTCCAGATATGGTCCCTATTTGACTTACTGCAGACCTTACCTTTAAGCAGTGCACCGGAACATCATTTAGTATTTGCTTGACAAAGACACAATATTTACACTTTTTTTTAAAAAAAATAGACATTAGTTATAATACTCCTGCATGGTGTTTTATCTATGTTTCAAATTATTAAGTAACACAGATAACTGAGGAATAACTCTACAAAATGTAATAGATTTTGGTGAATTATCATCACTAGTTTCATGAATATATCATATAGATCTTCCAAACTATTATTTATTGTTGATCTACTCTTGTTTCATGGGCTTACATGGTGAGATAAGATGTCTATTAACAATATCTTATTTCTGTTCATTTATTTTTGCATTTTTATATTTAATATTTTTGTTTTTATGGTATGTTATTTGCACAAACGTAATTAAGCCAGTTTTAATTGTCATTAAGGATTATACTCTTTGGCTTTAAAAAGCTTCTTGTCTTGCTGTCTGTTTTCCAATTCACTTGTAATGTTAGTTTCTTTATAGCCCTAATATTAGTATTAAGAGTAAAAAGCACTCATGGACCATTTACAAAAATTGATTAGGTAGTAATTTAGATAGTAAATCAATGCACAAAACTAAAGATTGCAATAAGTATTAGAATTAAATAAAAACCCTGCTACTTGGAAACTAAACAAGAATTTAAGAATACTTTCAAATGAAAAAAATATATGAAAGCTTGAATAAAGGGATATTTAGCAAATAACAATAATAAAATAATTATATATGAATATATTGCATATAAAAATGTAATGCTCAAAGGAAAAAAATCACAATACTTTATTTCTAATAAAGCTATAAGAAATTTAACAATTGATTAGGTTAAATAAACCTTGGATCTTTCTCTAATGCCTCATCTTCAATTTAAATTATAGATGATACAATATTTAAGTATAAAAATTAAAGACTGCTGGGTATGTTGACATTTGGTAATAATTGTTTATACTATTTTAAATGCATTTCATTGTCATGTACCTATAAAACATTTTATAGATGACAATATCAATATATATTAGTGTTCTATGTCACATAAATACTTGCATACTACTGGAAGTTTAATATATAGTCTCACATAAACAGGTATTATCACAGTTTTTAGTAAAAATGCTCATAGTTTTAATTCCTACTTATTGAGATTACATCTCTACACATGTTTATTATCAATTTTTCTTAAATATTAAAAAATTTAAATCTACATGATTTTTCAAAAATTATAATAAATAAATTCTAGTAGTTATAGTAAATTCTAATTGTTACAATTATCTAATGTGACTATTATTTATAATGTATTGTGGAATGCAGACCTTAGAACACATCTATAACATTATAATGTAAGCCATCAATAAATATGATTTTATAAAAATAAATTAATATGGGCCAAAATGAAAGTGCTTTAGGGGAATGACCATGAAAATAAAAGGATGGTACAGTTTTAACTAAGGCTTTCCATGTTATTATAGTACTACCATTTTAAGAATATAAATAATTGCTGAAAATTTACTGTATTTAGGTTTTCCAAAGAAAACAGGAGATACATATATGTGTGTATATATATAAGTGTGTGGGTATATATATATATATACATTTATATTTATATTTATTAAAAGGAATTGCCTTACCTGATTATGGAAGCTAGAAAGTCCAAAATCTGCAGTCCAGGAAAAGGCAATGTTGTAGATGCAGTTCAAAAGCTACCCAGTGGAGAATTTTCTCTTTCTTATGAGAGGTGTGCCTTTTCTGTTCTATTAGGCCTTTAACTGATTATATAAGGCCCACCATCCATTGGAAGACAATCTACTTTACTCAGATTTACTGATTTAAAATTTAATCTCATCCCAAACAGCCTTGCAGAAATACCCAGAATAATTTTTGACCAAATAAATGGGAAAGCCACGGCCCAGCCAAGTTGAAACATAAAATAAACCATCACAGGTATTATTTTACCTGGAAGGGAAAACATCCATCACCTGAATAATAGGTGATCACAAATGAGACTTATCTAGGATAAGCACCCTGTTGGAAGGTCAGAGCTGAGATGAAAAACAGATCTAGGGGAACCAAGAGTAAGTCATGGGATGGCAATTTATGATGTGGAAATTAGGGAATGTGTTTAAATGTAGTTTGAAAAATAGGATATTAGTATAAACATCTGTCAAAATCCTAAACTGTGTCTAAATGCAAAGTATGTTTTCATGGACGAGGTGGAATAGTCAGAGGTACATATCTGGGTTGTCACAGCATGACACACCGCTTTGAATGGTAAAAGTTCAGGAATAATTTAGTTCCTGGGAAACCACAGAGGATAATGGCTTTGAGGAAGGTGAGGGCTGATCCAGGAACAAATTGTCATTACTATCATAGGCTCCTGAACTGAATCTTGTTTTTTTCATGAAAGAATTGACTCAAGGTTCTGAGACATGACTTCACCAACATGTGATTATGTTTTGAAAAGTCAGAGAATGCTGAATTGAGAGACTACCAAATCATAAGTGAGGATTCTCATCACACATTGATACACAGAGGTTTCTGTATTATTGCTTTAAAAAATGAAGAAGGTAACTGAGTGATATATCAATGAGAATGTGATCCACTTTATTTTTTACCTTTGAACTGTGAGTAAATACGATGATAAAACTTGTTTTGATCTGATATGGTTTTCCTCCTTTTATGTACTTCTTGTAATGGATTTTTTTCTTCAGAAGTTTGATTCCCCACAGTCACTCAGTTAGAGGTTGTCATGAGTGCCATTTTCTTTTTTCTGTTTTTCTCCTTCTCATAGACAACATTGAGACTGTGCTATTTTCCCAAAGATGTTATTTTAATGGACATTACACTGGTGAATTTGGCAACAACAACACAAATAGCAGAGTTGGGAGAAATGTGGCTGTTTCTATTGCATCTTTTGGCAGAGATACAGACCTTAGATTTACTATCCCCAAATGCCTCATCTGACTCATTTTTATTATTTTTACAACATAGAAAGATGCTTTTGGTGTCCACAGGCCAAACTTTAACTTGTCATAACCCCTATCCCAGAGGTCTCTGTGCTTGAGTTGTCTTGATCCTTAATGCTACTGCAAAAACTTTAATAAAATCATAATTTAAAAGGCCTTCAAATACAAGTTACATACTGCAAATGTTTTCCTTTTCTTGCTCCTGCTTAAATCTGTGCTTAGGAATGTTTTCAGTGCCAAATCCGGTGCCTTTGGAGTGGGTCCCCAAAGACTTCTGAACTTTCTATTCTATCTCTTTGAATAAACAAGACAGTCAGAATTGGCAGGACTTAGTCCTCATCTTCGAAGCCTGAGGGAATGAGAGTACCAGTCTCTTCCTGGTGGTAGCCTTTGAAGTTCTTTTTGTGTTTGTTTTTGTTTAAATATTAAAGCTTTAGAATCAGAAGATGTATGTTTGATTCCTTATACTACAATTTTCTCAATATATAATTTTAGAAAAAAATCATTTAAATTTCTTAAATATCTGTGTTGTCATATATAAAGTGAACACATTTCTTACCTCATTGTGGTGGTGACTAAATAGCATAATATAGATTGAAATGTTTTGGAAATTGCAAAGAAGGACAGTTTAAGAAGAACATGTTAAATACCACCAACATCAATTCCATTATGATTTATATGTAGTTGAAACATATGAAAGAAGCTTAATTTTCCTGAATAAAGAGTATCCATTAAATAATAGATTTCTGTTTAATTGATTTATTAATAATAGTCACCTAGTTTCCCTTTTTATGTTTGATATCATATTTTATAAAAATTCCAAGAGAAATACAGTCATTAAAAAACTCTGGTTCATTCCATTATTTCAAAGGATTTCATGAGGAATGTTGTATATATTTGAAAAGAATGATCCATAGTCACTCATGGGTGGTTGTACTTCTTAATACAGAAGAGTTGTTCAATAAGCTAGATTTATGTCTGTAACATATCTCCAGGAAGAAAGAAAATAAAAAGCTTTGTGTGATTTATTTGTATGTTATCTTTGTGTTTTGAAAATCATAAAACACTTATTGATGAGTAATATCTCATTCAGAGGAAGAACGAGAAATATGTGGCCAATAATTCTGATATTCGATATTCTTTTATTCATCCATTTAGCAGCTATTCTGCGTTAATTCCAAAATGGAATCAACAGCTTTCAAAAGTCTCTAACATTGTTAGAGACTTCCAAAAGTCTTCTAACATTGCAGCTTCCAAAAGTCTCTAACATTGTTCGAATACATGCATAATATTATCTTATTTATTGTAACATGGTCACTGTGCATTGAATTTGCAAGATAATAAAATAAAGATGCAGTGACCCACTTCATCAGACGCTACACAGTTGACTAATAAAGAAGTTGGCAGATTGACTCAATCTGCCAAGAGTTGTTTTCATTCTGTGCTGTGGTTAAATATATAGACCCTTCTAGAATAAAATGCATATTGAACACATGAAAAAAAAAAGAAGTTGGAAAGTAAAGTCAGGTATCTAAAATGCAAAGTGTATCCTCCATCATATAACATCAGACAGAGACACTTCAGAGACAAGGATTACGATATTGTCCTTTCAGTTTTTTTCTTGTTGGTTTAGCCAGCAATAATTTTGCAGAAAAAGCTGAGAAGGCTAATCTCTGAGAAGGATGGCTTTAAATATAAATCTTTGTTTCAAAGCATATAAATAGTTAGTGAAAGTCCAAATTAACATTTTGGAGATAGAAAATTAAAAGCATGAACCACAGAGTCATTTCAGAAAATATCAAAGACTCAGGCTAGTCTTGCTCTCCAAGCTCTTAATCGAAAATTATCTTCTCTAAAGTTTAATGAAGACAGGAAATAGTATTCAATTTTAAGAGCCTAACATAGTTCTTTATATAAAGTAGAAGCCAGCTGTATTAGGCAGGGTATTATAATATACATAGTGGAAGCCAGATGTATTAGGCATCTATACATTATATATAATAGAAGTCAGATGAATAGGCAGGGTTTTCTGGAGAAAAATACCAATATGAGACAGAAAGAGAGAGAGTGAGAGAGATAGTGCGAGAGAGAGAGAGAGACAGAGACAGAGAGAGACAGAGAGAAAGAGAGAGAGATTGATTTATTATAGAAACCAAGAAATCCCACAATCTCATCAGCAAGCTGGAGAATAGGGAAGCCGATGGTATGATTCAGTCTGAGTTCGAAGGCCTGAAAACCAGGAGCACCAATATTAAAGGCAGTAGAAGATGGATGTTCTAGCTGAAATAAAGAGAATAAATTCATCCTTAATCTGCTGCTTTGCTCTTTTGTGGCTCTCAATGGATTGGATAATGCCCACCCACATTGGAGAGGCAGATATTTACTCAGTCTACTTAATCAAGTGCTAATATCTTCCAGAAATACCCTCACAGACACATCCAGAAATAATGTGTTTTTGGCTATCTGGGCATCTCTTAGCCTAGTCAAGTTGGAACATAAAACTAAACATCACAGAGATTAACATACCTCTGAAATTAAATTAAATTCAAACACAACCAAATCTCAGTAACACAGCTCTATTCTCAACTTGAAATTAACTTTTCTGAATCATTTATAAAAATGAAAATACTTCAAAATCATGTTCAAATATGCTACATATGCAAATATCTACCATGATATACACATTCTTAAAATTTTATCAGAAAATGAAAGCATATTACAACAAGAAAAGAGAAATCTCTTTACTCAGACATACAAACAAAAGCCATTGAACTCCAAGGAAAAATATCATGGAATCAGATAAAATGTAAATGGTTATTTATGTTTATAAATATAAGATATTGTGAATTATAGACAATATAATTCATAAGTCTCAAAAATATTATAACATTTATGCCAAATATATGACTACTGCTATAATGTAGTTTAGGAAAAACTAAGAATGTAGTATATTTCAATAAATAACTTTTTGGCTTGTTTCAGTGCCGGCACTGAGCTAGGTATTAAGGAAAACCTATAATTTTGGGATTTGTATAGGCCAATGAGAAGAAGTTGTACAAATCTGTAGAATATATCATTTTAAATGCAAAACGATAACTAACTTCAAGAGATTATACAAAGAAGAGTCAATTATCTTTGTCAGATGTGGACTTTGGAAAAGCCGTACGTGATGGGGTGGCATTGAGTTGGATTCTGCTGGATAAACATGGTGGTACCTACCAGTCCTGGAGGAATTCCCAGAGGGGAACATTATACAATAAGGAAAAGAGATTGAAAATGTAGATATATTTAAACAACTCTGTGCTACTGGATCTATAGTTTGTGTGAGAGATAGAAGAGTTCAAAACAAATCTTTGTGTGACATGTTAAGAAGCTTAGATTTTAGTCTCAACATAGTAAGGAATCCCTAGTAAGAGTTCAACAAAGAAAATGATGTTATTAGATTTGCATTTCAGAAAGAAAACTGGCAGAGACAGGCTAGTTCATTGCTAAATATAGTGAACCAGTGAATCTGCCAATCTAGGTCCTTTTTATGGAATGGAGTTTCCCCACTCCCTCACTTCATACACTGGACTTTGTGTGATCAGGAATTAAACTTTTATTATGTTAAGCCATTGGAATGTATCTGTTACAATAGCTACTACCACTTCCCTAAGTAACAGACATTGGTACCTTGAAGTTAGGCGGTGCTATGGCCAAAATATGGACACATGATGTTGGCTTCCTTGGTAAATGGTTATTAGTAGGAAAAGAAAAGCCTGTAAATGTTGTTTAGTTTGCAAATAAAATAAAGAAATGATAGAGTCCAGATTTGTGCAGCTTTACTGGATTAGGAAAAAAAGAATCCTTATAGATCTCAAAGGGTAAAAAAATAAAGCTGAAAAATAGTTTTAAGAGAAAAAGACCCTGGAAAGAAAGTTCTGATTAAGTATTTAGCCTTTTGAATCAAGTATATTATCTCAGATATCCTCAAGACTACTACCATTGAGACAGAGGCATTGATTGAATAAACAAAGAAATAATCAGGTTTGAGAATCACGTCTAGGAAATAACTTTGGATGTGTTTTCTGGCACCTGAAACTAGCTGGAAGCAGATAGATTAGAATCTATTAAGTACTTGACAAAGTGTATTATCAATGAAACTCAGAAACTCACATTAAAATATTTTGAGTGATCTCAAATTTGCACTGGCAAGAAACTATTGAAAAAATGGCCAAAATATTGTACTGTTCTCAGAGGAATGCCTCTCAGCACATATTTCAGTCATTGTCATTATGGGTAATGGACATGAAAGCATGAAAGGACATACTAGAAAGAGATAAAACAATGGATAAAAGAATTCTTCCCTATAGTATGATCAGGATGTAATCAAAGACTTCCCCTGTCTTCATGGGGTGATTTAATATCTACCAAAAAAATTCAAAACTACCATGACTATAAGATCTCTTATATTAGTCTTTCCAAATGAGAGCTCTATTTTTTGTGAGAATGTGTGTGTGGGGGGGTAGGGGGGTGTACGTTGAGTGGTGGCAGGAACACAAATAACTCATTTTTACATCCTGAAATTATTGACATCAGGTGCCAAAAACAGAATTAAGAACTGCATTATCTGGATATTGTGGACTTTGAGCTAGACACTAGGTGCAGCAATTAAAAGGACTTTGAGCCATCTTTGTTAAAAAAGAGGTTTAATGTGTTCCATGTGTGGAAAGAGGAAGAAATGGTTTGCTTGAAAGGTAGACTATGGTAGAAACCTACAAGTTGTTCATTAAAGCATTTCTATCCTAGTACACAAGTATACTATATTTCCTTCCTTGCCCTCCTCTCAGCGATATGTGAACAAATCCCATACCACTGGATAGTGTGCAAAAGGAAGGTATGCTCTTTCTAGATTTGGACCATAGAAACATGCATAATCTACCATTTTCTTTCTCTGTCTGCTAGCTGTATGCAGACGATCCAGCAGAGGATCCTGACATCAAGTGGGATTGCAGAGCCACAGGTTGAAAATGGCAGAGACTCTGTCAGCCTGGCTAGCTCAATGATTGTGTGGAATAGTGATGTTGTCACCTCCCTACCTACTCTCAGTGGACTTGAGAATAAATTTTTATTGCATAAAGCCATCAAATTTTTTTGTTGTTAAAGCAGTTAGGGTTGCAGTGAAGAGGTTTGAAGAACTATCAAGCTGAAGTCATGGAAACCACTAGATGTCCATTAAAATAATTCTTATACTCCTTATAAGCATGTGTACATGCATGCTTATACTCATGTATACATATGTACCATAAATATATGTTTATTCCATGTATGATGTATACTTATATATGGGACATAGTCAGAGTAGAAAGTTATACATTGTTTATTTAAAATTCAAGTTTATATCAGACAAGAGATAATGAAGGCTTGATATTAGATAGTAGTAGTAGGTGGGAATGAAAAGCATATGAAGGATTTGAATATGTTTAGAAACACATGATTAATTATGATATGAGAGGATCATAAAAAGATATGAGACACATACAACTCTATAGTTCCAAATTGCACAAAGACTAACAAATATAAATAAGGAAGAATAGGCATTGAGAAGAAAATCAGTTTTGTTTTGTATTTGAAGTATCTGTAGAACATTCACTAGGTAGGTAAATGTATGAATTTTGAGCACAGAAAAATTTAGGAGGAAAGAAAAAATAGATTGGCAGTAATAGGCATTTAAGTGATAGTAAAATAATGGAAGTATCCCATGAAATTGCCAAGGAGTAGTGGGTAGACAAAAGGGTTAAAAACAGAATGGATGAAATTTAGAGGATAGAAAGCTAAAATAAAATCCTAGAAATCTCTGAGTGAAGAGAAGGGAAAAGTTGGATGAGAAACAGAAAGGAATATGCTAAATACATTTTGAAGAATAAAAGAGTACTATATATCATAAATGACCCTGTCTCTAAATAAGGTCACATTCTAAAGAATTGGGATTTAGGATATCAACACACAAATTCCTAGGGGACACAGCTCAACCCATAACAACAACATAATATAAAATATTTCTATCTATTCAAGGAAACATGAAAATGTGACCTGTATTCAAGTGAGTTGGGAGTAATCAATAGACACAGACCTCAAGAAAACCCACATGTGGAAATTATCAGACAATGACTTTAAACCAGCTATTATAAATAGGGTGAAGTTTTTTTAATGTGGTCACTGAGTGAGCAGAGAAGAATTTAATCAAATAAGTAGAAACTATTTGTAAAAGGGAAAAAATAAAAAATTCTAGAAAAAACGCAATACCCTTTACTATAGCCCCAAAGAAAATTAAATATTTAGGAGTATACTTAACGAAAGATACGAAAGATTTATATGAAGAGAACTACAAAACACTAAAAAAATAAATTGCAGATGATTTAAACAGATGGAAAAATCTACCTT
>VBSM01000605.1:37112357-37126758 GCA_008086735.1 Cheirogaleus medius | reverse complement strand
TGTAACCCTAACAATTTCTGTACCCCCATAATATAATGAAATAAAAGAAAAAAGTATATACATGTATATGTATAAAATAAATATTTAAGGAATCAGCTTGGGGAAGGAATATTAATCAATTTGAACAACACACAAAAGAAAGCTTCAGTGATTTGTGAACAGTATCAAGCAGTCTAACATAGATTAATTGGAGCCCCAAACAGAAAGGAAAGAGATGATGTATATAAAACATATTTGTAGAAATAATGTCATAAACATCCCCAAATTTGGTGAAAAAATCAACCTACACATCTAAGATGCTCAAGAAGGCAAAACAGGGTAAACACATAGAATACCACACCTCTAAATACTGTAATCAAATTTCTGAAAACAATTGATAAAAATAATATCGTAAAAGCAACTTAAGATACATTACACAAAAACAAATGACAACTGATATCTCACCTGATACAATGGGGTTGAGGATACAAAGGGGAAAAAAAATGCTTTAAAGTGTTAAATGAAAAATAAAAAGTATACCCAGAATTTCACATACAGCAAAAATATCTTTCAAATGTGATTGTAAAATAAAGATATTGAATAAACAAAAACCTATCACCATCAAGCACTCTCTAAAAGAATGTTAAGTAAGGTTACTCTGAAGGTAAAGTAGCTAAAGATGGCTGAAGATAAATTATTAAAAGAAGAAAGTAGTCAGTGGGAAAGAGTGAAGAGCACCAAAAATAGTAAATATTTGGGGAAATAAATACATTTTCTTTTAGCATTTTTTCAAAGTATTTAGAAGACAATTATCATTTTATTTACTTTTTTATTTTAGCATATTACAGAGGTACAAATGTTTAAGTTACATATATTGCCCTTGCCCCACCCAAATCAGAGTTTCAAGTGTGCCCATCCCCAAGACGTTGCGTACCTTACCCATTAGGTGTGAATATACCCATCCCCGCCTCTCCCCACCAGCTGCCCAACATCCAATGAATGTTGCTTCTATATGTGCACATAAGTGTTGATTAGTTAATACCAATTTGATGGTGAGTACATGTGGTGCTTGTTTTTCCATTCTTGTGATACTTCACTTAATAGAATGGGCCCCAGCTAAATACAAGAGGTGCTAGATCACCATTGTTTTTTGTGGCTGAGTAGAACTCCATGGTGTACATATGTCACATATTAATCTACTCATATATTGATGGGCACCATTTTAAAATAATAAAAATTGTATTCTGGATTTTATAACGCATAGAGAAATAAATTATATAAAAAATAGCACAAAGGACAAGAGGGTAATAAATACAATTATGCAGTTGTAATGTTTCCACATTTTACATGAAGTGGAACAACATTATCTCCAAGTAGACTGTGACAAAGATGTATATTGTAATTCCTATAACAGACACTGAGCAAATTATGGGAAAAGGTATGGGTCAAATGCCAATAAAGGAATAAATGGAATACAGCTATGTGTTACTTAACAATGGGGACAGGTTCTGAGAAATGCATGGTTAGGTAATTTCATCATTGTACAAACATCATAGTGTGTACTTACACAAACCTAGAAGGGATAGCCTACAATATACCTGAGCAATCTGATATAGCCCCTTACTTCTAGGCTACAAACCTGTACGGCATACTACTGTATTGAACATTGTAGGCAGTTGTAACACAATGGTAAGTTTTCATGTATCTAAACATAGAAAAGGCTCAGTAAAAATATGGTATTATAGTCTTATGGGACCATTGTTGTATGTGTGGTTTGTCATTGAACACTCGAAATTGTCAAAAAGAATCGATTTTTCATTGCACTTAACAATACGGTGTAGAAATGGTTCGTCTTTATGTTACGACAGCAAAGAAAGGCAACTTTTGCAATGATTTCTCTTCTGATGCCCATTTAATTCTCACAGAGCCCATCTATCCAGCTTCTTTATCTTGCCCATTTGTTTCAAACGGTCCAATATGGTTGGGATAGTAACATGGAACTTTGCTGCTAATTCATGACTAGGTTGAGATGAATTCGCTTCCACTACAGCTTTCAGCTTATCATTATCCACCTCGGTCTCAGGTGGCCCATGTGGCTCATTTTCAAGATTAAAATCACCATAATGGGCTTTCTCAAACCATCAATGTACTGTGCATTCATTAGCCACATCCTTGCCAAGCACTCATTGGTATTTCGAGCTGTCTGTACTGCATTGGTTCCACGAAAGAACTGATATTCAAAAATAACACAGATTTTTGACTTATCCATGGTTTTCAAAAAATTGCTCTAAAATAAATCTGAAAGATAATCACAAGCCAAACCATGCATTTGAAAGACTGAGGATGTACTTTCACAATAAAAATAAAACAAGAAGTGTCAAAGTGAAATGTTAGAGATATTTAACATTAATTGTAAAACTCTTAATACTTAAGGAAAGCAGACATTTCATACTTATTGACGCGAGCTTACACTACAGTTAGGCACATCTTTGATACTTTCTTTTTGCCATGTAATTTTAAGGAATTTGACCCATATTTCTCAATATCTATCTTTTTCCATTAGACCCCTGTTAAGCAACATTGTGGCCTGTCTTAATGAATACTTCCTAGTTATAATATCAAATTTAGTGCTGATCAGAAAGAATTACGGCCACTATTTGGCTGAAGATGCAACTAATATTAAGACCAAATTCCTATTATCTCCTGTTAGCTCTTAGAACTGCATATTTTATCATATCATCGATGTGAACATTGATAGAAAACTGCCTAACAATGCATTAAGGCATCTAGGAGTGAGTGATAGGTCTTTATTAGACAATGTAAAAAGAAAAGTTCAGAGCAGCTGAATGCAGAGCAACAGAATGTTGAGTGGCTAAAGTCCATGAGCAATCAGGAAATTAGTAGTTGGGGCCAATGTTGACACTTCAGTCCTTAATTATCCTAATTAGAGACCATCAGAACAGCAAAATAATGTTTATTGAGTCTGGCAAAGTGAAACATTTTCATTGTGCTTATTGCTTATTTTGGCAGCCATATTACATTGTTGACTCACATGCTGTGTACTTAACAAAATCTCATAAGCCATTTTATATGAACTGTGGTTAACCTACGCACCTCTCTCCTTGCTCTTATAAAATTGCTATCTTGAACTCAAATATAAGAATTTACATTTTCCATCTACTCCTCTATTACTAATATTGCCTTATTTTTATAGCACATGATCAAGTCTATTTCTTTGGGAATGAGAGGCATCCACAGTTAATATAATTGTAAGTAGCATTTCTTCCTTAAATAACAAGATAGGATACATTTCTTGTCTTAAGCTTTTCACAGTCTGGAAAGAAGGTAATATTTAGACATATTGCCATAAAATGATTTGCTACATAGGTTATAATGATGCATTAACAAAATTCTATGGGAGAAGGTGATATTTATTTTTTCTCTATTTATTATTTTTAATAGGAAAATAAAAATTGTATATATTTGTGGTGTACAACATGATGATTTGAAATATGTATACATTAGTGTAATGGCTAAATTAAGCTAATTAACATATGTATTACCTCACATGAATATATTTATTTGTAGTAAAAACACTTAAAATCCACTCTTTTAGCAATTTTCAAGCATAAAACATATTAACTATAGTCACTATGTTGTTCAATAGATCTTTTGAAGTTATACGTCCTGTCTAACTGAAATATGTATCTTTTGACCAACATCTCACCCAACACCCCCAAGGCCCAGCCCCTGGTTTTCATCATGTTACTCTTCGCTTTCATGAGTTCAACTTCTTTAGATTCCACATATAAATGAGATCATGTGATATTTGTCTTTCTGTTCCTAGCCTATTTCACTTAACATAATGTGGAGGTGATATTTGAATTGAGTCTTAGAAGATAAGAAAAAAAAGTATATGTATAAGTATATATATATATAACAAAAAGAGAAGAAAGGAAAAATCATAGCCTGAGAGATTGAGAGAACAGTCTATATTAAGTACTCAGGGGCAAAAAAGAGTTTTCTGAAATTATTGATTGTTTTGGTTATTTTCCCTTTTTTAATAGCCAATTCAGTTAAATTTTTTGAGTAGATATCCTATACTAGCATTATGGGTTATTCAGTTTCTTTTACAATCAATATTTCCATTAGAAAAAAAAAGTAAACAGTAAAAATTAACGTACCTCATTACAACATTACAGAGGTATATTTAAAATTGAAAGTAACTTTTTCTTCTCATGAAATTCCTGATTAGATAATCTTTAGAGGAAGGCAAATAAGTGGAATACTATTTTGGATGAAGACTATATTTTATAATAGAAACACTCTCAACATTCAAAGTCTGAAAATCTAAACGTTTTATTTCTTTCTTCTTCAATTTCAGAAATATACCTAGATATACACCTAAATGTGTATTTTCTTCCTTTATCTTGCCTGGTATTTGATCTGCCTATTTAAGCTAGGAAATAAGAATTCTTCATTTTTGGAAGGTTTCTTCTTTACTGCATTGATGTGAATTTTCTGGATGTGTAAGATACCTCTGCTCTCTGAAGTTGATCAGAGACCCAGGTTCCTTTTAAATACTCCTGGCAACAAAACAATTGATGTTTTCTAGAAAGTAGAAACTGGAGAAGGAAGAGAATGTGGTGAACAAAGCACATCCAGATGTCTTGGGCTACAAACCCAATGCATACCACCCTGGTTCCTATCTCACTGTCAAGAAATTAGCCACATGGCCTCAACTAACCAAAGAGTGGGGGACAAGTGTGTTGTAGCTGTTCAGTCATGGTCCCAGATACAAACCTAATTCTACAGAAGAGGCTAGCAGTATCTATCACAAGTGGAAAACTTTCTCAGTTCTTTCATAGTTTTCTAGAATCACATTAGTTTCTAAATCCATACAAATTGCTACATGTATTTTAAATTTCAGTTTAAAAAAATAGCAGCCTGATTCTTTTCTTGGTAGGTATCTATTCTGTCAGCAAATTTCTAGAATTTTCTCTTTATTGCTACAGTCGATAAATTTATTTATTTACTCATTTATTTATTTACTTTTTGAGACAGAGTCTCGCTCTGTTGCCAGAGCTAGAGTGCCATGGCATCAACCTTGCTCATAGCAACCTCGAATTCCTGAGCTTAAGCGATCCTCCTGCCTCAGCCTCCCAAGTAGCTGACACTACAGGCATATGCCATACGCCTGGCTAATTTTTCTATTTTTAGTAGAGACGGAGTCTCGCTCTTTCTCAGGCTGGTCTTGAACTACTGAGTTCAAGCAACTCTCCCACATTGGCCTCCCAGAGTGCTAGGATTACAGGAGTGAGCCACTGCACTCAGCCCAATAAATATATTTATAAACTTATGAATGGGCCAGACATTTGATGTGTACTTTTAATCTGAAAAATATTTTTCAAAAAACATTCTTTACTTTGTCTATTTTTTCTTTTCCTATCTTCTTTTCTTTCCCATTGAACTATTATTATTCAATTGAAGGTTATATGAGTTTGTCTTTTATATGTTTTTTATTTTCACTGATAATTCCCAATCCTTTGTATTTTTGTATTGAATTGTCAAGCACTCTTATACGTATTAGGTATACAGCAATGAACAAAAAAGTCCCTACTCCCCAAAACAATGTACCTCCTTAGAGCTTATAATTACATTAAGATACTATAGGCACCAAAAATAAAAATATATTTCATATCAAATAATAGTAAGCACTATGGAGAAATATAAAGTATGGGAGGAGAAGAGGAAGCATGGGAAGAAAGGTAATTACTGTGTTTCCCCGAAAATAAGACAGGGTCTTATATTTATTTTTCCTCAAGAAGACACCCTAGGGCTTATTTTTAGGGGATGTGTTATATTTTTTAAGTACGGTGCAACAATCTACATTTATTCAAATATAGTTAAGTCGTCTTCTTCTGGAACATCATCATAACTCTCCAAACCCCGAATTCCATCCTGAATTTCTTGCGACTCTATTTCCTTTAGAACCATTGGCCCCAATCTCTCATGTCGAGCAATAGAGCTCTCATGGGACATACGAGAAGGGCTGCTCATCTTCTTTACCGCTCCGTGGTAAAATGCGTGGGTTGTGCAGATACCCTGCGTAGCCACGCCTGTCACTAGGTCTTATTTTCAGGGTAGGGCTTATATTGCGCAAATGCTTAGAAATCCTGCTAGGGTTTATTTTATGGGTAGGTCTTATTTTCAGGGAAACATGGTACTACTCCAGTGTAGTCAAAAAGGCCTTATTGTGAAGGGACCATTTGATCAAAGGCCTGAGTTAGGTGGGAGATTAACACTTGTGCATTTCTGAAGAAGCAAGCAGAGGAAACACCAAAGGCCTTGAGCCAGAAGCCTAACCAGCAGGTTGAGGACCAGAAGGAGTAAGACACAACAGTTGTAGGGTGGTGGTTAGATAGAATACAGAGGCCAGATTGTGGAGAGTTTTGTAGGACCTTGTAAAAATTTAGAATTTATTCTATATGGGGTAAAAAGCTACTGAAAAATTGTGAATAGAGCGGTGATATGATCTGACTGATGTTTTAAATGAATCACTGTGGTGATGTTGAGAGTAAACTGCTTGGGGACTTTAGGGAAGGAAGAGAGGCATATTAGCAGTTACGGTAAAGCCAGGTAAAAGAAACTGTCATCTAGCCTATGGTATTAGCAGCATAGATGGTGAGAAGTGATTAAATTCTGTATGGACTTGAAAAGCAGTGCTGAGTTGACTTACTGAATAATTGTATATAAAATCTGAGAGATAGAGAAGCATTCAGGTATTCAGATTAACCAATTGAAATGGAGTAGCCATAACCAGGTTGGCAAGAATACAGTCACTTTCCCCAAGATGGAGTCCATTTTATCTTATTATTTCACTCTCTTTACGTTTCATAAGTCATTTTGTTGGTATGATTTTATTATTTCCAATAATATTATCTAATTGTCAGATCTCACATTGCAATAATTTTTGAATCATCAGAAGAATTTATATAAAAAAATAATAAGCTTTCTCTGGTGTCTTCAATTATATTTATGTCATAGAAGTAATCTATTCTGAACCTTTCTTTTGAACTATTGAGTCCCATTACACAGCCAGTCTTCTTTCCCTGCTTGCTTTTCTTTGTCTATATTTTTGTTATTCTTAGAAATATATAGTTATACTGTAATATAGAAATGAAAATTATGGTCTCACTTTTCAACTATGGCTGAAATTGTTACTTATATGTTAAATAGTTGCAGTTATAATATTATTGTCTATGTATGCAAAAGGGCAAAGATAAAATTTTCTAGAAATACTTAAAAAATTAACCTGAAATTCAGAGCTAGCTTCCACTAAAATCACACAATCATAATAGTTAAACAGATTGGTATACCGAGTAATCTGTTACCTTAGAGATACCAAATGGTACATCACACTTCTCAAGTGCAATATTTTTTTAATTAATAAATTTTATTTTTAGAACAGTTTTAGGTTCACTGTGATAACTTTTAAGTATAGTTTTTGCAACTGAAAAGAACCAATAACAGTTGCTGGCTTGGTTGATTACATGATAAATATTTTGTTCCCTACTATGTAACACTTACCAATAAATGCCAATAATAATTGCAACAAAATCTTTTGCTTTTAAAGCTGTGTAAAAGGCAGAAATAATCATGTAATCATCTTGTAATTATATGGTACTTACTATGCAATTACATAGTAAATACATTGTAAATTCAAAATAATTACATGGTTATTTGCATTATGCATAGTATCTAATCCAATTTTGACACATAAAACAGTGGTAGCATCCAAAAGGTTGCCCAAATTTCTCCAACCTATACCACAGGAGCAGTAATAATGGAAGTAATTAAAGGAAGCCCTTGAACAAATGCTTGATAGTATGTGATTGAAAACTATCCACTCATATTTATGACATAGGTAGAATTATAAATTAATACAGAATGAGATTTGCAATTAGACTATAAATTATCAATTAAAATTATAATAATGATTTTGATGATATTTGGTGACACCAAATAGTATTTTATCAAGAATAAGTAAATGAATATTCAGACAACAAAAATTTGCTAAAATGCCATTATATGTCTTTCTTAGAGTTGATAAAAGGCTATCATTTTGCATTTTAATCATCAGTCTATTAATATTCATAGAAATATTTGAATATATTTAGTAATATTTACAAAGTTTGTATTATGTTTGAGTCCCTGAAATGTTTGTGTCCCTCAAAAAATATTTTGGCTTTTTAAAATATAAACAAAATATTTATCTTCAAAAGTTCCTTGAGAAATGGATTTCTAGAATGGCAGAATAAAGAGTGTAGTGGGTTCTCATACCCCCAAAATGCAGACAATTATAAAAAATAATTATTTTATGTCTCTAGAAATTATAGTAAGAGCATAAAGCAAATGGAAAAAAATTGGTTCTATAAGATCTACTAAGTTTTAGTAAGAATAGTGTAATGTTATGGCATTTGAGTCACAATCCATTCCTTCCCCATACTCAACAAGCTTCACTTTATGGAGCTCGCTCTCTTTCTTTCAAATAGCTCCCAGGTTCAGCAACTGTTTTACCACAAGCTGGGCAGTCCACTGCTGTTTCTCATGTTCCTCAATCTCATGCTGAGATTCTACTTTGGGCAGGCATGACCAAGAAGACCAGTGCTCTTTTCCATCACTTACTCCCCAGTCATAGAGGAAAAGATCTATTGTGGACACAATGGGACCAGAATACTGGGACCTGGTCACCCCCATCTCATCTTGTTTTTAGGGTGGGAGTTCCACAGAAGGTACAAGCCAAAAACATGGAGGAACATACCTTGTATCCTGCACAGCATCTTTTCATAGAGTAGAAGGGTAAATCCAGGAGAAATGGGTCATTGTCTCTGCCTCCAATTCATGCAGTTGTATAGAGGTTATACACATCAGGAGAGACATGTTATAAGAACAAAAAGTTTCATAGTTCTTTGTGAGAGGAATGACTTTATTTGTAATGGAGTGCGAAGAATTCCATGCCTATGGGAGAAAGGGGAGATGTCAAAAACAACAGAAATCTCGGTAAAGAGCAACTAAGAGGGCATAGTTCTATTATACTAGTAGCAAAAAGTGAAATGTCACAGCAACTGAAGTTTAATAGAAAGAATGAGGAAAAGTGATACCCAAGAAGAACGACTACTGGGGTAACAACTAACTCTGGAGCACAGGAAGACTATGAACAAGCACTAGTCTGAACCATCTAAGGAGCAAGCAGAGCAGGGCCGAGAACAGAATTGAAAACGTTCCCTACATTGCACACAAATTACAACAAACAAAGGGCAAGCCCCGAAACTAGGGGTTTAAGAACAACCTCTCACCAAGCACTAGCTGCACAATAAGCTACTGTGACCCAGAGGCAATTACTAATAAGCCATATTTAAAAATAAAATTACACATAACCTTGACACTCTGGAAAGCATGGAAGAATGTGTGCATGCCCAAGTCTGCATTCTCTAAAGTGTGATCATACAGGCAAAATTCATGCTATAAACTCTAGGCTGAATGGATGTTGAGGGGATATAAATTCCTTAAACTGTGATAGCAACTTCCAACTTACTATCACAGTTTAAGCACTTTATATCTTAAACGCATTAAATTGTAAAGGGTAAATATGTAGCACGCCAGTGGGACTTGAGCACAATTTTTGACCAATAAGTGGTTTATGCTAACTCTGGAAAATCCCTAGGTAGTCAGGCAAAGTGATAAAAATGAACAATAAAACAAAATAACCTGAAGAAGGTCATCAGAAACTTCACATTGCAATGGAAATAGACTTCACCGTGTTAGCTGGTTTACTAAAGGAACACAAGGACATTAATGTTGAAGGGGTGGGGAAAGTTAGGATTCATATTAAGATATGTATTTGATGTCCTAGAGCAAACTTTGAGATAATTCCAAAGTTACTAATGGGATTAAATTGTGACACTTGAAAATATCCATTTAATACCAGAGAAGACAGTAAAGTAGGAACATAGAAACAAAAAGACATAAGACATATATAAAACAAAAATCAAAATGACAGATGTATCAATAATAATGGAAATGTTAAGGAATTAATAATCAGTCAACATACAGAGATTAACAAGCTATATTTTTTAAAGAAGAAAACAGGAATCAGCTCTTGGCTGTCTGTATAAAATATACTTTAGAGCCAAAGACCTGAATAGGTTAAAATTAAGATAATTGAAAAAGATATATTATGAAACAGCAACATGAGGAGTGGCTATACTGATATCAAAAATTAGACTTTGAAATGAAAGTTTTATTAAAGATAAAGAAGATAATCTTGAAAAATATATTTGGAAAACTCACATTTCTCTATTTCAAAACTTACTACGCAGCCAGAGTAACCAAGACTGTGTGGTATCAGGATAAAGATATAGATGATATAGATAGATATGAATAATAAAGCTATAGATATAGATATAATAAATGGAGTAGAATTGACAGCCCGCTAATACCCCCTTTATATTCAGATTAATTGATTTTTGGCAATGACACGAAAGCAGTTAGGTAGGGAAATGATATTCTTTTCAACAAATAGTGTAGAGACAATATCTACATGCAAAATAATGAATTCAAACTCCTACCTCACACCATATACAAAAAATTTACTCAAAATGGATCATGGATTTACATGTAAATGCTAGCAATATTAAACTTTATAGGCATACAAAGGAATAAATATGACCTTGATAATGATTAGATAATGATTTCTTAGGTATGGTACCAAAAACGTGATGAAAGAAAAATAGATAAATTGAGTTACATTGAAATTAAAATACTTTTATTGTACATGATGTCATCAAGAAAATGAAAAGACAACCCATATAATTGGAGAATTTGGAAATTATTGGCTATCAGTCATCAGAAGAAGCTCAAAATAAGGATTTTAATTCTATATTCTATTCTAAGTGATAGTAACAAATCCATCTTAAGGGTATATTCAAATTTTATGTTTTAGTTTTTTAGATCTTAATTTTTCTCACAGATCAGATACATTGTCAAGTAACACGAGAACCACTGCCTCAAAATGTGAAATACTTTTATTAATTACAACAAGCAGTGTGATCTAACATTAACTTTTAGTTGGATTTTTGCTGCTATCTTAAAAATGCATCTTGCATAATGTATTATAATATGGATTAAATCAAAAGGCATAATGTTAACATCCAACTCTGTTGTTTATTCAAGTCAATCTACTTATATATACAAATCTGATATTTACTTCTTAAAATATTTAACAGGCATAAGTGCCCATAAATCAGTTATGACAATCATTGTTAAAGCAATCAATAGTAAGGAATATGCATTAATTCAAATAATATTGATAGGCTCATGAACCTGCATCAGTCTTCTGTGAAGTAAGAAAAATGAGACATCTTCCAAAAAAATCAATATTTTTCTTTTTATGTCATTCACTTCAAGATTATCAATAATACATTACTTTTTTACCTTATGTGTCAATGGTATAATTTTTAAATACAGGCATCTTTACATTTTAATGTAAAATGATAATCTGCAAGGGAATGAGAATCTAAATGTCATCTGATGGAAATAATCTTTAAAGCTTATTGCTTAAAATAAATATAGATGTGTGTATATATAGTTACACACACATAAACCTATAATGTTGTATATTTGTCTGTAATAACGTCAGAAAGCTCTTCCTCTTAAAATGCACCCTTGCCCACAAGGAAAATGTTCATTTATTTTATTCTGAAGGTAAATCGCATGAAGAAAATAACAGAAATTTCAGTACACATCTTTTTTAACGTTTGCGAACTGGGATGTTACACAGGTATGTACTTAGGTAAAAATACAAAATGTGAAATTACAACACCCATTCATCAAAAAGGAAACATTTTAATTGGTTATAGGTGGAAAATATCTACTTGACAGTCAGTTTCTCACTTTCACGTAAGTGCTTTGCTGCTTGGATGCCTAATCTTGTTTAGTGTAGGGAAAGTAATTTGACATGAAAGTACCTAGATGGCTGCCGAAAATTAATTGCCAATTAAAAAAGAAAAATGTTTGTGCTACTCTATAAACAAGCCAACGTATAAACCTTTCAGTCTTGTTGCTTTATTTATGTCTTTATAGATCTGGTTTCAAGCTATTTGCATACAATTTACAAATTCATATTATAATTCTCCAGTATATTTATGATTTTATAGTTGTATATATTTTACCTCCATGAGAAATATTTATTTCTATGTGCTTCTGTTGCTTATTATTTAACAAAAACATCACATTGCATTTGATAGTTTATGTGTCTTCTTTACAATAAGACATTTTTATTCTAAAAGGGAAAAGAAAATACCACCGCCAATAGGCACAGATTCAGCACATGAAAGTGTGTACACAACACATACACACACACACTCGTCCTACCACCACTACCACAGAAATTTGGCCTTTTTAATTTAGAAAATACACCACACCCTTTTTTCTCTATGTTAGTCTATAAAACACTGAGGATAATAATAATTTTTCAGAGGTAAGAAGAAACTTTCCCATATGAAAAAACTATCTTTGAGAAATTAAAGTATTCTGAGAAGTTTAATACTTACACCCTTTTGTTCATTTGGGAATCTGAATTGGCAAAATGGGAAGCCCATCAAATTCTTCGCTGTCTCCCCTACAAGAGTAACTTTGGATTGAAGTTAAAATCTGAAACCATTATAATTAGAGAAAATCAATTGATGAGGGAAATGTATAATGATCTTAAAATATTAGAAGAGAAATCAGTAATAAAACTTATTGTAAAAGTGGAGAAATTATTGTAGAAATAGATTATATTTGAACCTAGATAAGATATAAACAGTAAACTAGATGTGCCCAGAAATATGAAATATAAAATAATGTAAAAATAAAAGACAAAACTCAATCCAGCCTTCTATTACATACAACTATATAATGCATAGGAATATAAGTCATGTTGCATGTGACTCTGCACTTTTAAAAGTCCAACTTAATAGCCTCGCCTAGTAAAGAACTGCAATTTTAACTTTTGAAATAACTAACAAAGACCTTTTCATTTGATATTTGATTCATAGATCTGTAAGGTCATGTTTATAATTAACACTTATCATAATTAATATCTTCCACACTTATATACCTCCCATCTTGAAATTTTGGCAGTTTTGGGGTTAAGTTAAATTGTCAGTGAGATAAAAGGTCATTTATTCTGCATCAAACATCATTTTAAAATAATTTTGAAAAAATATTTTTCCAAGTAGATTTCAAAAATAATAACAAGAACTTCAGTATTTTACTTTTTTATTTAGGAATAAAAGTAACTTTCTTATTAAGAGGTAAATAAAACAATATATATTTTTTCACCTGTACCAGCAAATGAGACCCAACTCACTGGCATTCTTAATTCCATTATTAATGATCTTTCTTATAATCGCTCTGATTTCTAACCACAGGGTTATCTTTTCCTTGTTCCTATAATGAATTGGGGAAGAAAAGCCAGGAGAGATGCCAGAGATGTTACATCCCCAATATCCCTGTCTTTTATGAGCCTTTCATCACTTCGAAACTGAACTATTGCAAAAGCAGTCAAGAATATATTTTAACATTTATTGATTTCCTATTCTATGTCTTATACTCTGAATTCTGCCTTTACATAGATTATCTCATTAGTCTTCTGCAAAGTGGGTATTAATAGCCCTAATACTGTGAAAAAGAATGCAGTAAGTCCTCTCTGAGTACAATGTTTGCATTCATAGGTCTACAGAACAGTTTCTTAATCTACATCTTCTCAGTGTTAATTTCTCTACTTTTTAAAACGATGTTGCAGGTAAAATAATTGCTTTTCACTTCCCAGACAAGTGTCAGTAGAACATCTGCTCCAAAATCAACTTTAATAGATAGTTTGGAGTGAAAATCTATGTCTTCATATTATAAAAATATATATTAACATATTATATGGTATAAATAGATATTCATGTATTATTTAATAATGTGCAATTGCATGTATTTTTGAGCTAAAATAGAGACTTCAAATAAATTTCCAGCTTGAGTTGGCATTTTCTAGGTAAGTAAAGAAGGGCTGTGATGTGGTAAACTGTTTACAGACCTCTATGTTCAGGCAGAGCTGATTGTGTGTTCCGGTTGCAGAGTGTATGGAATGCCAACTCTAGTGCTTCACATCTATGTAATTGCATCTATACTTACACAGTTGTGTCCATAGCACTTAAAATAATTTCTCATTCCAAATGCTACATAAATACTGGTTAAACAAATGAATAAATGAAGGAAAAGTGATTATTTGAATAATATCAGTCTCTCTTATAAGACTGTAAGCTTTTTGGTTTTGTTTTTTTTTTTTATTTCATCATATTATGGGGGTACAAATATTGTTAAGGTTACA
>VBSM01000605.1:37067060-37112257 GCA_008086735.1 Cheirogaleus medius | reverse complement strand
TCCTGATCTTGTGTCACCTCACTTTGGATAATGGGCTTAAGCTTAATCTAGGATTATGTAAGTGGTGCTAGCTCGCTGTCGTTTCTTAGACTTCAGTAATATTCCATTTTGAACATATACTAAATTTTAATTATCCACTCATGAATTGATGGGCACTCGGGTGGTTTCCATGTCCTTGCAATAGTGAATTGTGTGCCATAAACATTTGGGTGCAGATGTCTTTATAATAGAATGTCTTATGCTCTTTTGGGTAGATGCTTAACAATGCTATTGCTGGGTCAAATGGTATTTCTATTTTGTTTTTTGAATGCAGGAGTAGTGCTTGCTGTGATAGTCACAGTTTATTGCATTTCTAGGATTTAGTTTGGAACTTGGCATATAAAGCACCATATATGTTGAAGTGAAATATTTGCACATTCACACACTCACAGAGAAACACCTAGATCTTTGTATTTCATCTTGTTCATTTTTCCTTTTAGAACTATTCCCTGAGACTATTTGTAAAAATGTTGCAAATTATCTCACCCCATATATGTTGGGTTAATATACCACTAACACAACTAACTTTCAAGTAGGAAGCTCGTTGTACACACATTTTGATCCAAAATGCCCTGCAGAATTGATATTTCATGACGTTGATTGATCTGAGAGCAAAATAAGTTCATAGCCAGTTTGAAGTTGTCCAGAAAAATTTTCACATATTTGACATTTAATAAATTTATGATGTATCTTAAACTTTGATGAAATATATATTTTTAACTTTCTAACAAGAGCAGATGTAGTAGAAAGAAGTTTGTGATTAGAATCAGAAAACTTTGGTCTCAATATTGAATCAGCTACCATAAATTGTGTTTCCATATGTGAATCACTTAAGCTCATTAAGCTTTTAATTGTGAACTTGAAGAATAGGATATTTGGACTATGGATCTCTCTGGTGGTTTTGAGGAACAAATGGGATAATGTGTGGTAAAATGTCTTGTAAATTATAAAACACTGCATAAATATGTTGTTGTGTTTACTGGTGGTTTCTGGCCAAGCATGCTCTGGACATTTTGACCAGTTACTCTGACAGATTTGACAACTGAACTTCAAAGAAAGGATATGAGACTAAAATAGGCCCTTTTACACATCTTTGCATTTAATCTTTCTAACTACTACCACATTGCTTGACGTAGCAATAGAAGCAAAGTCTCTCTTTGATATCAATTCCAAAATTCTTCATTCCAAATAGAAAAAGAGAAACATTCTCCAAAGGGGCTCTATGATAGCACTACCCTCTGCCAAGCCAGATTATTTAGCATAGATTCATGCTAACAATGAATTGATCACATGCTTATCTAATTGTATCCTCTTCCATATTATTAATCTAAATTCTGCTTCCCTTCCCCACATTGTATGTTTCTACTATGAATGAAGATGGAGTAACAAATGGTTTTGGACATTTTAAAGATATAGAAGTTTTAAAACAACAACAAAAAAATCTCACTATTGTGCTGATGGCAGATCTTTTTATGGTGCTTCTTACTTGGTTCATATGAGTAATACATATGTACTCTTGGGAATCTTAATTGTCTTTCAAAATTAAGAACTTAAAAGATTATACAGATAGGCTCCACTTCCAAAAATACCTTACAGGTTATACTGAGTTTTCTGTATTGTTTTATACTCTTTCATATTTGCTTCTGGTAGCTTGAGGTCAAATATTGAGTGTGTATGTATGTCTATGCATGGAATCTGAGAACCACAATCATATATAGATTGTACTATTTCAAAGACTGTTATTTGCAAATTTACTTTTGTGAAGTTTTTTTCTCTTAAATGTATGAATTTGGAAAATGCAACATGATACCAAAAGGAGTAAATTTTTTTAAATCTGCAGGGTACTAATCATGAGGTATAGGTGATTTATAACTTTTTAACATAAAACACATTTTAATTTTACTTCATAAATTATAGAAACTTTATTTTTATGTATTAATAACTCATTTAAGCTGCCACATGCCCTTTGACATGCCTTTTGGATTGAGGTAGCAGCAGACATTAAACTATTTCAAACAATATTGTATTTCTCAGAAATCAACCATTAATGGGTGGCTGAGTATTTTACATATGCTATTTTAACTATCTTAAAGTAGACAGTAAAATTCAATTTAGGACATTAAAACTATCTTTCCCTACTAAATAAACCATAGGTGTCCCCTACACTACTGACACTAATGTAATTATTATTAGCTTGCAATTCTTATCTGAGACAGTTATATAGATAAAGTAAGCCCTAAGTAACATTAAATCGGCCAATTTGACATTCTTCTCAGTAATGACCCTGACATGGCGGTTTTGCTGCAGAATATGGGTATGATTAAGTAATAGCAGGTGGGTCTTTACTGACATTAGTTATTTACAAGTGGCTTATTCTTACTTTATCTGAGCTCTTTAGGTCATAGATAATGGATATTTATTAAACCTTTTTGAACATTCTAGGGAGTTTCCTAAAGATGTAGATATAGATATGCAGATATATAGACCCCAGCCTATTTACAAAAGATTTTTACAATGATATCTCGTGAAATTGAAGTCTAATATAATCACAAATACTCAGATCTGTTTCATTCAAAGACATTTTCTTAAACTCTCATTTGCAAGTTAGAATTTATCCATTGATAGAGTGTTTTTTTTAATTATTTTCTCATTATCCAAGGAATATTTCACACAGTCACATTGGAAAACCCTTAACATTTTTACTTAATTTCCTTATGAATTTATAGTCTATTTCTTCATCATTCTTTATATGTAAAAATAAAATATTAATAATCTCTGCCTGATTACTTTATAACATTGTTATGATTGATTTTTTTAAAGACAGAGGTGCATGAAAGTACTTTGGAAACAAAATGTTTCTGTTATGAATTGGAGGATTAGAAGATTTCCATTGTAGAACTTGCAGCAATAACCCAGAACAGGATTAGCAATAAAAAAGCTTCTCTTTAATGGATATTGTTAGTGAATTCCCCAATTAAGTAAGAGGTCTTCGGGTTAGAATTTAATTGCTCTGTGTAGTGAGCCACACCTTAGATACAGAGGTTTCAATTCCCATATAATATGTGTGTGAGGGTTGAGGTGAAAAGAACTGCCACACAACACACCCATACCCAAGGAAGTAATTAGACTTGATCACTGAAAACCACGCCCAGTTTTGAACAAAAACTTCTGAAATATTTCTTATTTGGAACAACATATCAGCTAATTCCCATGAAAACTCAGACCTCTATCTGCATCTAAGTAAATTTACTGGGTGTTTAGTGGACTGGGTCATAGCAAAATATTCCCTCTTAAATAGTCATTTTTTGTTTGAATAATGCTGTATAACAACAGTTTCTAAAATCTCAGTGGCTTACAACACAAACATTTTTTTGCACATAGAAATATGGAGTGAATGCAGTGCCTATGTTTCAGCCTGTAGATTGGGCTCAGATCAGTTCTGCTTATGTTTCACCTCAGAATGATACAGTTTGGATTTCTGTCCCCTCCAAACCTCATGTCAAAATTTAATACCCAAAGTGACAATGTTAGGAGGTGAAGTCAGGTGGAAGGTTTTTGGGTCATGGGGATGGATGCCTCATGAATTGATTAATGCCCTTCCTGGGGATGAATGAGACCTCCTTCTATTAGTTCCTGGGAGAGTTGGTTGTTAAAAAGAGCCTGACACCCCTCCCTTCCTCTCTTGCCATGTGATCTCTTTGTATACACAGGCTTCCCTTCAGCTTTCTGTCATGACTTCAACAGCCTGACTCTCTCCCCAGGTACAGTCTTGAACTCTCCAGTGGTTAGAATTGTAGAGCAAATAAACTTTTCTTTATAAACTATCTGATCTCAAGTATTCAGTTATGCCAAGGCTAAATCGACTAAGACAAGGATCAAGATGGAGCAGTCACTCCAAGGCATTTTTATTTTCGTGATGTAGAGCAGGATAGCTGGAGTGCAAGCTAGACCAGGCGAGTCCATGGAATCACATTTAAAGCCAGCTCATCTTTCATTGGCCAAAGCAAGTTACGTGACCAAACCGAAAGTCAAAGGCAGAATCTACTATAAACTGTAGCAAGAGCAAAGGTAAAAAGAGAATTCTAAACAAATAATACAATCCACTAAACCCTCAAAAGCGAAAGACAAATGAGGTCGCTTATACTTACCATGAAAAAAAGTCACAATACTGTGGTAAGCCTAAGAGTTCAGAGACAACATCAGATACTTTTGATATATCTTTAAGATATTTATTGAGTAATCTGACAACTGCCATCTTTTAGTCAGGTTATTATTGGGAAATAATTCTCCCTGCGTCTTTGCATAATGCAAGCAAGGCACTGGCTGCCCTTTGTCCAGGATTATCTTTTAAAGGATTTTTGCATAGCAAACAGCCTTGAAAGATAGTCATACTGTCTCATTCTGGAGCAAAGGGCAAGCATGCTTAAAGCTTTATGTCCATATGTGCTTGAACAAAAAAATAATTATTACTTTGTATAATCATATATATCATTTATATTATAATTATTATTTTTCAGAATCACATATATTTATATATATAAATCAAGCTTGTTAATTATGTTGTTAAAATTGTCTAAATTTCTTTCTTGTTAAACTATCCAGAGTAGATTCTATCTGTCACTGAAATTCACATAATATAGTAACTTATAACACTATTCTAGTGATGGAAATCTGGGATTGATTCCTGGTTGGACTCGATGGCAGTGATTAATTTATTTCCAGATAGAGTACCAGTAACCTCAACATGCAGATTGCAAATGATTTGCTTAAATTATCATTCACTGTCTCTCTTTGGCAGGCCAAATGAATGCTGCCACACCATCACACTGTGGAAATGAGGAATACAAGACTGTAAGGATGAATGGCTGTTTCTCGCACTGGTGGATTTTAAGTGGCAATAACATGATAGGCTTTAAGTCTTAACTTTTTGAATAAAGGCATAGTGGAAAGAAGAAAATTTCTCTGGCTACCCTAAAAAAATCACAGCCACATGCTCTGGCTTGCAAAATTACAATATACATTAAATTCAGAGAATCTTCTGGTATCTTATGTGTTAATTGGAACATTCATTAGGAAGGAGTTGGAGACTGATATTGAGAATGATAATATTTTAAAGGGTTTACTTGATTTAAATTACTCTCAAACTTTCATTCCCACTGAGTCTCACTTGCCGGCAGAATCAAACCTTGCTTACAGATTCTGAAGGGGCATTACTTCAAGTCCACCTCTACTACCTGTTGGTTCTTACAGGGCCATTACTAAAGTCAGATTTCAGCATACCATTTCTGAGAGGACCAGTACACTAAACAGCATAAGAAATGAAAGATTATATTAGTGTATATAAAGTAAAAGTCTCAAAATTATTGATAAAAATAATTTCTGGGGACACTGGGCCACAAATGGAAGAACTATAGACTGATTGAATTTATTGATATGAATATATACTTATATATGCTAGCCATCAGTGTTGTCCAACGAAGATGTAATAGGGGCCGAGTGTGGTGGCTCACGCGTGTAATCCTAGCACTCTGGGAGGCTGAAGTGGGAAAATCAGTTGAGCTCAGGAGTTAGAGACCAGCCTGAGCAAGAGTGAGACCCGTCTCTACTAAAATTAGTAAAAATTAGCCGAGTGTGGTGGTCCAGGCCTATAGTCCCAGCTACTGGGGAGGCTAAAGCAGGAGGATCACTTTAACCCAGGAGTTTGAGGTTGCTCTGAGCTAGGCTGATGCCATGGCACTCTAGCCTGGGCAACTGAGTGAGACTCTGTCTCAAAAAAAATAAAAAAAGAAATGTAATAGGAACCATACATGTAATTTTAATTTTCTAGCAGCCATATGAAAAACACAAAGAAACAGGTCAAATTAATTTTAATAATATATTTTATTCTCCAATATATTCAAAATAGTATTTCAAAATAAAATCCATATAAAAATATTAATAATATATTTTATTTTGTTTTCACTGATCTTCAAAATCCAGCATGATTTTATATTTGCAGCCTATCTCAATTTAGATACTAAATTTTCATCAGAAATACTTGATCTACTTAAATACAATAAAAGTCACAGTTGAGAAAGTAGATTCACATCCCCAAGATTTTCCAAACATACTTAAACACTTTCTTGTAACAAAATCAAGTATGAAAATATTATTTTCTATTAATATTTACATCCATATTGATAAAACACCTATTAACATTATCGGAAAAATGATAGGTAATTACTTCAGGAAAACCAGAATAGTCCATTATATATTTAAAAGGAAAGAAAGAAGGAAGGAAGGAAAAAGGAATGGAAAGGAAAGAGAGAAAGAGAGAGGGAGTGAGGGAAGAAGAAAGGGAGGGAGAAAGAGATGGGGGAAGGAATTAAGGAAAAGGAATAACTACAGTAATAAAGGATTTCTGGAAATTAACAATATTATCATCATATAGATAGAACAATAGCATAAGATGCATCTTAAGGGTCAGGTATTTATATGGACAATAAACTGAAAGACATATCCCAGTATAAATAGCCAAAGAGAAAAGAAAGAAAACATGGGACAAGAGTTAACAAAGAGATTAATTTCTAGTTGTTTAACAATTGCCTATAAGAGTTTCATAAGTAGAGAATGAGGCACTACAAATGAGGATATAAAAAACAAACTCTTTGGAAAATGTTCCTGAACATATTCTTAAAAGATTTGAGTCTCCACAATTATTAAATACTTAGTACTGAGCAAGATGAAAGAAAAGATGTAAACACAAAAACATTCTACCCATAATCAGACTGACTTAAGACAGTGCCCACAATGCCAGATTCTACAAGACTATGGAGCTATGCTTTCAATGTTTTAAAAGCAATGAAACAAAATAATTTTTAACTTGAAATTCTAAGTTGAGATAAAATATTGAAGTGTAAGCCACAGTAAAAAAATGTTCAGTCATAAAGTATTGAGAATGCTCACTATCATTATCTTATATTAAACTAAATATTCTGAAAGATGCTCTTAGAAAAGAAAAAGGAAAAGAGGAAGCAATCATATGAGAAAGGAGATGACATGAGGTAGAAAAAATAGTGGCAGAATGTTTCCTGGGTGAAGAAAAATGAGTGAAAATGTATTTTTTAAAATTGATTATCCTGGGTACTTAGGAAAGTGTACTTTGGCAAAGTTTTAGGGACAGAGAGATTATTTTCCTTCTTATTAAGTCAAACTACAATATGTGGTTCTGAAGTGAATGAATAATATTTACCCAAATATAATATATTCAAAGTCAATGAACAATTTTAAAAGCGGAAAGAGTTCTTACTACTTCAAAGCACAGAATAAAACTTAAAAATCATAAAATGATAATATACATAACTAAACCAAAAGAGTGGAGAAAGAGGGAAGATGGGAAGTTGTACAATGTGGAAAAATTCTTTATCTCATAGTGAGCATCAAAAACAAATGTTAAAATTGAAACATTTTTTAAATGTTGAAATCATTATTAAATATATCTTTATTATATGCTCATAAGAAATTTTTATAGTTAGCAAGTTCTTGTCCAGAGTTCATTCTGAATAAAAAGAAAATCATGTTGTCCACGTTCTAGTTTTTGCATTTCGTATACACAGCATATTGACTAATAAGTTTTTAAAAGTTCTATTTTTTCTTCTCCTTTGTTTTCTTTGTTCTAAAGGAAATAAAAGTAAACATGTACCTTTGAACCGATTGGCAAAATTGCTTCCTATGTTCTCACAAAACAAAGACACTTTTAAAAGCTCCCATATGAGAAACTTCTCTTCAAGTAAAAGATAGGGAAAGAAGTGGGGTGAGGGATAATCAAATCCCCCAAAACAAGAGGGTGGCTAAGGAGAAAACTAGTACTGCACAGCAGAACTTCTGTGTCTTCAAAATTTTAACATTTTACTTGAGGAGTTGGGGATAGAGTCAAGTCCCAAATCGGTCTTTCTATATTAAAAAGAGACAAAGGGAAGAATCTAATGAGCTTAAACTCATAGCCACAGACATAATGAGAGCAAGAGACCTTGGTCTGTAAGCAGCAACTCCCTTTGTTTCACAATGAATACCGTCATCTAGTTATTCTTCCTCCAGTAATCTGCCAAACAAGAGACCAGAATTTTAAAGGGTGCATTGCCACAGAAAGCAAGCTAGTGCTGAGTCAGTGAGAAGGTGAGATAATGAGATTGACATTGCTGACACTGGAAATCTGGTGATATAAAGATTAGTTTACAATCAAATCACTCTCATATTCACTTATAGCCAAATAAGTAAGAGGCCACCTGTAAAGTATTTTCCTCACGAGCAATGGTATAGAAGCTATTATAATAAACACATGTGTTAGGCAGCAAGGGATTCAGTGGAAGTTGCTAGACACACAGGTTGTTTAAAACTAGGCAAGATTCTCCTAAATGAATGATTCATCCATAGTAACAACACTAATTCATTATTGACTTTCAGTTTATATCTATTTTCATTTTTTCCAATCTGTTGCAGTGCAATAGAAGTGGTAGTTTGTTGTGTTGTTGTTTTAAAATGTTGTTTTAAGTACATAATTTTACTCCATTTGTGCCAGGAAAATGCCCAAACACCTTCATTAGAAATAAAGCAAATCTGTTCAACAGTGCTTTGAACAGCAGGCACTGTATGCTTTATTGAACAGAAAAGCTTTAACAAACCTTATCTTGTACACATGTTCATTCTGCCTGTGTCTGTTTATGTTCTCGAACTTCCTGAAAATGTGGGCGCAACAACAAGTAGTGTTTAGCTACCCTACTTACTTGGCCAGGTGGTTGATTATATGGTTTGGCATATTTTTTGCAGGTGGTATACAAAATCATATATACCAGCTGCTCAGCCCACTGGGTAATACTTTGCTAAATGACACAGCCCCAGCCATACATAACAACATATAATGATGCTAGAGTGATATCTTCACTGGATTCATTTAGCTCTGAAAAGAATTCTCTAAGAAAGACATTTCCCTGCCTTTATTTCTGTTTCATGCTGGGTAATGTTGGCAAGAATTATTCATGGCACATGTGAGCAATTCAAAGAAATATTGTAAAAAAACAAAGCAGCTTTGCAGAGGTGTGCTATCTGCTTGATGACTTGGCACGCTGCCCCTGGTGCTTGGCATAACACCCTAGCTGCTGGCATGAGGGATGTTATGTATACTTGCCATTGGGCCTCTACTATGCTACTTGCTGTGCATGATCAATATCGACCAACTGCATAAACAACCGGATGAACCTTATATCTGAGGGACTGCAAATAGCATTTGAATTATTTTACATAAATCTGAAAATGTAATTGCAGTTGACATTCCTATTAGTATTATATCTGAGCACGATGATCATAATTGAGTAACATTAAATTTAGTTTATTGAACAGCAGTCCACTGCCCGCTTTACTGTGACTGTGATCTGTGTAATGAAACCAGAAGTACAAAAAATTCACTCAGTTGGTACACTTCCTGGAGAGCAGCCAAAGTATTTATTGCTATTTGTGCAATTAATGACCATATTGATTTCTTTTTTCCCCCTAGTAAATAGTGGATAAGTTGTGCTAAGTTTTCTTAGCTCTTCAAGGTTTGTTTGAGCTGTAATTAATGTGACTATAAGAATAATACAAAATTGTTCTTAGTAACTGGTGTTTATGTCTGCAGCATTCGCAACCTACTCATTGTTCTAGTTTGAAATGATTAAATTGATAAGTGGCTCTATTGCCAAAATAATCCCATATGCTGAAGTATGATTTATTAATGTTCAAAAATCAGAAAGTAAAATTTCACTAGCCAAAATGCTGTGGTGGTTAATCATCTGTTCTTCCAGCTAATTCCATAATCCTCAATGTGACAATCAATTCATCATGCTGAAATGGCAAATTCATATAAATCATATTTCCAAGTTCTACATGCAGTCAATAAAATATATTGCACATTTCCCATAAATTATGTGATATAATGTTAATTTATTTTTCAAATTAAAATCTTTAACTACCCTATGTGTTTATGCATTGTGCTTATAAAGTAATGAGCCTTATTCTGGGACAGATATGAAATTATACCACACATAGGAAAGAAGGTTTGAAATCTTCTGATTTAAGAACACTTCATAAAAATACTGGATATTCCATCCCCTTTAAGATAACCAAATGTTCTAATGTCTTCTCCTACTTTGTTCCTATTTCTTACTGATTAGGATTCAAAGATCTTCTTTAGTATATTTTCTCATTTGGAGGAGGTGGGTAAAAGAAGGAAGGTCAATGAATTATTTTGTGCATTCTTGCTACTGAAATAATTAGACTTACTATATCCCAATGCATATGCTTATCTTCCTTTTATTTCAGCTCCACATATCACTCAAATTTCATGAGTAAGATTGAAATGCTCTACAATTCCTTTCTTTATAGAAAATTTCTCCTCTAAAATTTTTAATATCTATAACAAATACTAAAATATAGGAATATAGATTTCCCAGACATTTCAGTGGGTAACATGACATATAATTCTATAACTAACAGAAGTGTGGAGAGAACAGCTTTCTGCCTTTAGTAGGTACAATCCCTGATGTTGTCCTATTAAAAGTATGATTCTTTAATTTCTAAATATGAAGTTTGCATGACAGGATGAAATTTATAATCTTAAATGCCTACATCAGAAAAAGAGAACAAACTTAAATCAATAGCCAACCTTCTGCTTCAAGAAACTAAAAAAAGAAGAGTAAAGTAAACAAAAAGGAGGCAAAAGAATGGAAATAATAATAATGACAGCAGAAATAAAAAAAAAATTGAAAACAGTAACATAATAAAGAAATCAGTGAAACCAAAAGTTCTTTTTCTGAAACAGTAAACAAAACTCCAAACCTTTAGCAAGGTAGATCAAGAAAATAAGAGACAAGGAACAACTTAGCAAATAAAACATAAAAAAGAGAATGTTATTACTAACTATATGGAAATTAAACGGATAATAGAGGAAATTAAATGGATAACACTATGAAAAACTTTTTGCCAACAAATTAGTGTTCTGTCAAAGCTAGTGAATCATAAGGCAAAAGTAATTCAGAAAGTAGGAAAAGAATTTTGATCTACTTCCCTGAGAAATAGTAATGGTTCATTATAGAGAGAAATAATCTAACCATAAATACAAGGAACTAGGTAAAGTTTGAGGATCATAATGGGAATTTATAAAAAAACAATAAATCATAGTAATACATAAGGGGGAAATGGCAGCTACTAGGAAGAAGCATACTCTTGCAGAAAGAACTTACACTTTAGCTATTAAAAATCACTGTAACTTTCTTGATTCTCAAAGAATGAAGCAGGTTTCTCTTTTCTGTGCTACATGTCCCTATTTCATCACAGTCCCTTTCTGATTCTGTATTGAAATTGCCTGGTGATTTATTTGCATTGTCACCTGATAGTAACTTCTTGAGGGTAGACACAATGTTTTCTTCATGTTTATATCCCTAGTGCCAGGTACATAGTCGGGGCTCATCATGTATTTACTGGAATGAATGAATGAACAAACAGACTTGAGACAGGAATTTTCATACAGGCCTCAAATTAACTAGGTGACTGAGAAGTAAGCAATAAGGACTAGCTCAGGTGCCTGCATGTTGGCCTCCTGTGAAGTTCTATGAAATCATTCTGGAATAGTATCAAGATGGTGAAACAAGTTACCCATCCCCCAGGTTATATAAATTGCAATCCTAAATCTTGAGTCTGAGGCCCTGATCACTCCAGGAGCAGGCCAGGTGCTCACCATATCATGAATGCTGCTCTTGTGGACCAGAGCAGGAATCAAGGTTCTGTTATTTCATACAGCTGCTATAACCCAGCCCTTGATCACAGCAGGGGTGGAGCACCTGCTTCCCGATCCACCACCAAGGGTAATTCAAAACCCTGGTAGACCAGCGCCACACCCGCTCCGCTTTGGGCTCATCTTCCCAGGTAAACTAGGCTCCAGCTGCTAGTGTGGGGTCCCCTGCTTCACTTTGGATTCCATGACACTGACTTAGTAGCCTCCACATCATCTGCAAAAGAAGGAACAAAGTAAAAATCTATGATCCTTGATTTCCCCTGAAAGCCTGTATTTGTGAGTAAATCACAAGCCAATTTTCTGAATTCATTTGTTCGTGTCACCTTAATGTGGTAACGTAGGAAGAAGCTAACACAGACCTACTGACTAGGAAAAAAGAAGTGAGTATTATTGATATTAATAATAACATGGGAAAACTCAATGGTATAATTTTGAAATTTGAGCCTCCAGTGAATATTGTGCCAATGCTCCTTGCCCAACCTACTGCACCTAGAATTGTACTTCAAGTGCCCTTTGTCCTGTCTACTTTTACAGGGAATCTTGAACTATACAATGTGATTTTTGATGGAAGTAACTATAAATTAATGAAATATGTTTGTCTCTGTGACTAGTGGTCAAAGTCCTATTGTCTTACATGCACACTGTATGAAATGTCAGGAGATCAAAAGATTTTTCCAGAGGCCCAATATATATCAAAAACTATCTGCTAGGTTTTTGTTCAAATATTTTTTAAAAAACAGATGACTATACTGAAATTAAAATTTAGATAGCTGTTAGCTAGACCTTGAATATTGGTAAATATTGTTTTAAAAAACACATGTACATATAAGGAAAAAGTTAATGCAGCAGCTTTGCTTTACTGTGTTCTTGCTTATCTCTGCAGCCACAGTGATTACACTCAAACTCTAAGAACTAAACAACTTCAATGTTCCTGCAGTGCCTGAGTGATGACATTATTCTATACAACCCAAGATGTATTAATATACATCTGTGTTTCCCAAGTGCATCAAGATGGATCAGGTTAGGAGCACATTCAGAGTGAACATAAGGATTCATGGGTGCATCTGATGCCTGGTTTGGGATCCACACCACAGGTCGTCGCATGGTAGGTGTGTGACCAACTCCCTTAAAGAACTTTGGACTCCAAGATTCAGGTGGGCTTTCCCAGGCAAGGGCTGCTCCCACATGACCTGCAATTTGCAGATGGAGAAGATGATGTGTCTGTGCCACCTCCACAAAGGAAGGACAAGAAAACCTGTGACTCCAGCCTCTGCCTATGTATTTCTTTTTCCTGTTGTTCCTGCACTGTATCCTTGGCTGTAACAAATATTATCTGTAATTAATATTATAGGATATAACATTATGTTTAGTTACATGAGTACTCCTAGTGAATTACCAAGCCTGTGTAGTCATGGGATGAGCGAGAGAACACATTTTGTAATAGCTGTACAAATGGTTCTATTATAATCAATGATATACTAAAGAATACTCTCCATAGAATTATTCATAATTATTACCCCTTTTCTTTCAATACTATGAAAGCAGTCACATGAGGTACTTAGACTAATAAAATTCATACAAACAGAAAGTAGAATAGTGATTTCCAGGGTCTGGTGGAAGGAGGATTGGGAAGTTATAAAATACAGAGTTTCAGTTTTACAAGATGAAAAGGTTCTGTGGATGGATGGTGATGTTGACTCCACAACGATGTTTCTATATCTAATACTGAGCTATACACTTGAAAATGGTTAAAATGGTAAAATTCATGTATGTATTTTACCACAATACTTAAAAATAAATAACTTATGATAAAAGCAAGGTTTTTAGCATCATAATGCTTAAAGTCAATTGCACTCAGTCAATAAATGTTATTTTTTTCCTTGGATTTAATCACTTTTATCTCAATATCAAAAATAGTTGAGCTAAGGTCCCAAATATTGACTAATGTGTTTGAAGAAATGAAAACTCCCAAGGAAGAAGCAGTTCACCCTTTCACATTCCTACTGTTTCTCCCCTATTTTAGACTTTTATCTTGTCCTGAGTTTACTCTCTAACTACCCAAGACGTCACATTCCCCTACAAGGCTTCAGGGATCTGTTTGAAGTCTATGTTCCATTTTTCTTTAAATATCTCTTTTGACCTCCCAGAGCCAAAAGAATATAGTCTGATCCCCATAATCTAGTCTTAAAGACCCGTTATTCTGTGAGCCAAGTCACTACCTCTCCCACTCTGCAAAATATTGTATTTCAGGTCCTGAACTTTTCTGTCTTATCCAAACATGCCACACTCTTTTATACCTCCAGGCCTCCCCTGAATCTCTGCAGAGAACTACTTTTTTTCCCCTTTAATGATGTGAGAAGGTAATGTTTGACATAGTATATTTATTCTTCTTCAATTATCACCTCCTCTGTGATGTATTTCCACCTCAGATTCCTCCAGAATTAGCACTGATTTGCACAGTGTCTTCCAAAAGCACTTGGTCCACCCCTCCTTTATAGTACTATGAGAGCTATGTACCTGCCCTTTGTGGTGGGAGATTTATATTTTATCTACCAGGATAATGTCAGCCTTGGCAATGTTATTTGGTCCATCCAGTAAAATATAAATGAAACTGGCATGTATTCCTTCCAGGCAAAAATGTTAAGAGCCAGAAATATTGAACAGAAAATATTTTCTTTAGCTTGGGTTCCCTGGTGAAAGGTGATGAAGAGAAGAACCATAGCCCAACCAGGAGAACAACCTTAGTCATTACAAACCACTGTAATTCGGTGGTCATTTGTTATGACCTAGCTTATTCTTAACGGATACAAGTATTAACAAATGTTCCATTTTATTAATTTGTCTATGTAGCCGGCTCCCACTAAACTGTGAGTTTCAGTGAATTAAAAATTGCTATTTATCTTTGTTATTTTAATGTCTAGCACTTTGCTCAGGTCATAGACGCTTTTTTTTTGTATGAGTGGACAAATGAATGAAGAAAGGAATAAAACTTTAAAGCTATTCCAGTCATTATTGTTCTGCTCAACTACATGGAGTTATTTTTCACTGTATCAGAAATGTTGCTTACTCAGTATTCACGTATGTGAGTATTTTCATCAACTGGTTTGTTGGGTTAATGATTTGGCCATTCCTTGAAGAGACAGTGATTTAACCTAATAGAGATCAAAGCTACTGATGTTGCCTGAATTTAGATTAGATAAGTATTGCACCTTTCTAGTGTGTGTTTCACTATTTTGTTTATGGAGTGTGAAATATATAGCCTTGTGCTGTTTCTGCACCCTTCATCCATGCATAGCCAACAATATACTGTATGCACCATTTCTGCTAACCTTGGCAAATTAGCAGAGGTATTTGGGTAATCAGGCAGTTGAGTGTTTGTGTAATTTATCACTTTTTATGAAAAAGGAAATGTGTTCAGGAGTATTAAACAGAAGAATAACTATCAGTGGCTTATATTTAGAATATCGTTGTAGTAAAATGAGAAAAATGAAAGTGATGCCAAATGCTTCATTAAAAAATATTGAATTTTATTAGTAAGCCAAAACTATTTTTGCTTACCAGTGAGAGGGAAGAGAAATATTTGTTTTCCTTTTGTCTTTTTTTTTTAAATCTGAGAATACTGGTCCACCTTTTATTGTGGGTGACCCATCAGTATTTTTTTTTTTTTTAGCTAAAATTGCAGTCCTTTGAGAACAATGTTGACAGCTTTGAGCTGACAAAGAATCATTATAATCAGTGCTGAAGATATGGAATCACAATAAGAAAGAATTCATGTTTATAGTAGCAGGGACCACACACTGTGATAGTTTGCATTAGAAACTCAGCAGGTGTAGTATGCAAAACTGAATCACAGTAGTGGATTTGAGGAACTTAGGATATAAAAAGGTCATTTTTGTTCAAGTACCTGTCTACTGTGTTAAAACAAAAAATAGAATATTTCCATAAAATTTTTCATAAAATAACATATTGTGTGCACATGAACTAAAAGACTGCATAGTGTTTGGGCAAAATTATATTGTTTACCTGAATGTCAACAGCATTTGAGTGCTAGGTAAAGACGAGGTTGATTAAAAGCATTATAGATGTCATTATATATAAGCAAGAAAAAAATCCCAGGATATTACAAATGACAGATCTTATAAATATGTAAGAAAACAAAATAACCCAAATGTTCTTCAATAGTTGAGGAATGGATCAAGCTGTAGGGATGGAGATGTGAAAAAGTATTAAAAGTGGATAAAACTCTATGTTTAAGTGCTGTCAGTTCACTGTAACCACTGGGGTATACTAAATGTAATGACATTATTTCCATTCTACTATTCATACACAGGAGGGGAAGGTGGTTTCGCAAGGAAAGTTAGATTAGTTGTACTTAAGAAAATTGCAAGTAAACAAATTGTTATTCTTAGAACTCCTCATTCATCTATGTTTTAAACCTGTTTGACATCTTAGTGATATTTCTCTTCCCTGTATTTCGCTCATTCATTCTTTGTAAATGCTTTATAAAACACCTGTTCTATCCAGGCACTAGAGAATCATGAAGGTATAGAACATGATCTCTCTTTTTGAGAAACTGACAGACTACTGGAAGAGATGAACACATAAGCATAATTACAGCAATGTCATTAGAGACCTGGGAGCCCCCACTCTGCCTGAGCTTGTAAGGATTCACAGAAGTATAGGCATGAGTTGAGGTTTTTACCTATGGCTACGTGCTCACTGAGTAAATAAAACGGGTCATTTTGGGCAGAGAATACATCACATAAAATGCATAGAGAAAGCAAGGAGCAGCTTGCTGAGATGGGCTTCCAGAGAGGGTGTATCAGAAGTAGCTGAACGAAAACAGAGAAAAGTAGACAGAACCCTGACAACTATATGCTGATGAGTTTGGATTTTATTTTGTTTAATGAAGAATCATGGAGGGATATTAAGCAGAGAAGCAATATTAACAAGTTTGTCTATTTAAGGAATTTGAAAGATTGTTTTTCAGAGGAAACTAAAACCTGCAGGTAAAAAAAGATCACTTAAAACCTAATCCTCTCATTTTCTTTCCCTACTGTTAACACTTAGTCTTAAAAGTACTTTAAAGATATTCGTTTAAAATTTCAATTGCCTCACAACAGCTTACAAGTATTTGTATGCTTTCAGTAATATATCCTGTGCAATAATGATCCAAATCACAATAAAATTAATAACAAAATTTCTGGTACTAGCCTTTTGGGAAGGTTGGTAATTTTCAGGTAATTAACCTCCAAAAATCACCAACAGCAGAGAGCATAGATTATCTGTCAGATAGTTCCCTCTCCAGTCTTGGTGGAAAGAGAGTGATGGCCTTGAATTATTCTGGGCCATTCTAACTCTTCAATCCACTGTCCCTAAAATGCTGCACTCAGTCCTACAGTCTTAGGCACTCAGGGACCTTTTTGCCATCCTCCCTCGTGCCCCTGATGCTTCTCATCAGTCTTTAAATTAAATTCTAACCATGTTAAATATCCTTCCTCTTAGGTAGACTGAAAAGTCTTTGTGGACTACAACCTATATTCAAGTGTATAGTATTTGGAATTTCTCATTACTCAAACACCTTCCTTGAGCACTTGACTCCTTCATTGTCAGTGGGGCTTGCTTTACAATGTAAAACTGGAGAGCATAATCCCAAGTGAAGTAACTCAGGAATGGAAAAACAGACACCACATGCTTTCAGTAATAAGTGGGAGCTAATCCATGGGTACACAGGGTCATATAGTGGTGTAAAAGACACTGAAAACTAAGACAGGAGAAGGGTGGGAGGGAGGTGAGGGATAAAAACTTAAATATCAAGTACAATGTACACTACTCTGGTGATAGGCACACTAAAAGCTCTGACTTCAGCACTATACAATTCGTGCATGTAACAAAACATGTGTACTCCCTTAATATTTTGAAATAAAAAAATATAAATCTACCTAAATATTTTTCCCGTGTTTATATATAAATATGAATGCATCTATCACTTTGGAAATAATTTTGTTACATTAAAATGTATTTGAAAATGTTTACCACTGGTTTTAAATATCAGAGAAGTCAGAATAGTGTGAATCAATTTTAAAAAATAATTTTGTATTATAGTATGGATGGGAAAGAAGTAGTTTATTTTATAATATCAAAATGTTTTTCTGAGCAAAGAAAATATTTTACACTATTAAAAAGCTTCATTAAAATTTAGGTTGGATTTAAAAACTAGGTTCCAGTTACCAGTGTTAACTTTGCATGCTATTCAGTCATTATTAGTATTTAGGTTAGTCCATTCAAAGAAGCTCCACTGGTCAAATAAATCCTAAAAATGATCATTCAAACACTGATCTTTGTATATAATGTATGATATAGTGATTTGTCTCTCTTTCACTTTAAGTTCTCATTCTGGCTGCATTTCTGAAATTTAAAACATTCTCTTGGACACTCAACATGCACTCTCCTCAACCGTATTGGATATCAGGTTATTTAGTCTTTTGAGCCAATTTTGTTGAATTTTACTGAATGCACTTATGAAATTTCCTAGAATTTAATGAGTTCAAGAATTTGACATATACTACTTTTTCAAAATAAAATAACTAAAGTAAAATCTGAAGATTTTTACAATTTGTTGGGGGAATAGTTAAGAGAAACAGAAAATATAAACACTTCTAACAGCAATAACACAATTATTAATAATTGGTGTTTTAATAATATTGAGGAATTTAATAAAAATAATTAGTGAAAATCACAAATTCCTTTTTAAAGCTTCTTTCTTCTCAAAATTTTCAGTTTGACGCAATTCCTCAATATATCCCCAAACATTGACTTTCGGTCTTTAAGTGTAAGCCTGGCATGGTGCCATGAGCCCTGTAGTCCCAAGCTACTTGGGAAGCTGAGTCAGGAGGCTGAGGTGGGAGGATCCCTTGAGCCCAGGAGATCAAGCCCAGCCTGGGCAACATAGCAAAACATCTGACAACACATCTCTAAAAAAGTGAAAAAAAAAATTGAAGAAAGTGTACAGCAGTGCTAAATTTAATTTTCCATTTTTGTTTCTGATAATGGAAGTAAATTTAGTTTTATCTAATGAGAAACTAATATTTTACCATATTCAAGATTAAAGTTCTTATAAAATAAAATGCATTTTCCCATAATCAGACTTTTATAAAGCACAAATGATCTACAGTTTTATTAAATAAGTATATGATCAGTATATTTGAACTAGAAAAATAGTTCAGAATGTGACCCAGTATTTCTGTCTGCTTTTATCAATATCTGTGAATTTCACATATGTATTCTTTTTCATTCCTTCATCCTACATCCATTGGACACTTACTCATGAGTCTAACATCGTGACAGTCACTGCCTGAGGAGAGTTCACTCTAGTGAAAGAAGATACATATGAACACAAATGATTATAATAAAATCTTATGGGTGGATATTAGGGCATCGAGAACAAAAGTGGTTCTTCTATTATAGTCCAACAAAGAATATAGTCATAAAAATAACTATAAAATAATTCATTACACTGTGCTAATACTAAAAATGAGAAATATAAAGTGTTGGAGATCATTTTTTAAAAAGGACCAGATAAATAGCATATATGTAGCACCTTATAATTCACAACATAATTTTGTATATAAAATCTTTTTTTCTCAATTTTTGATATTGTAAGCACCCAATAGCCACTAATTTTGGTGTTTACACACATTATCCTGTTTCATCCCGTTTCAGATCGCTAAGGTAGCAATTATTATCTATGTTATTGATGACAAAATGGAAGTTCAGGAAAATTAAACAATTTGTCAAAAGTCACAGAACTATAGATATCAAAACAAAAATTAAGGCAGGGTGTGGTGGCTCACACCTGTAATCCTAGCACTCTAGGGGGCCAAGGTGGGATGATCACTTGAAGTCAAGAGTTTGAGACCAGCTTGAACAAAAGGGAGATCCCATCTCTACCAAAAATAGAAAAAATTAGCCAGATGTGATGTCATGCATCTGTAGTCCCAGCTTATCAGGAGGCTGAGGTAGGAGGCTTGGCTTGAGCTCAGGGGTTTGAGGTTTCAGTAAGCTATGATCATGTCATTACACTCTACCCAGGGCACCAGAATGAGACTCTATCTCAATTAGAAGAAGAAAAAAACAACAAAAATTCAAATCCAAAATTTTCTGATTTGAAAGTTCATCCTCTTTCCACTGCTTATAAAGTGAACAATGAAGAGAAGAGATTATTCTATTTACAAATAAAAAAAATTAAGAGTAATTAATTTGCCCAAAGTAAACCAGAGGGTATAATTTGAAACTAGGATTTCTGACTTAGCATTTAAAATAATTTTCATTTCAACTTGTTGGACCTACTGATTCTTTGTGTTGTATATAATCATTTTAAGTAAATTAGTGAAGTGAATAAAAATTTGTAGTACTTTTTCTTACTAAATTTTACTGAATATAATTATGAAATTTCCTAGAATTTAATGTGTTCATCATATTACAGCACTTGAAAATTTTTGCTCTAACTCTGGAGAATAAATGAACAAAACTAAGAATAACTGTAATTTTAATCACTGAATAATTAATAATCTAGTTTTTATCCACGGCATTTCACAACTGATACCATGGTATCATGAAACCATGCACCAGTAGTAACCTACACATTTTCAAAACTAAATAACTAGGTTCCATAAAGAACAAGGTTTTAAACTAGGTTTTAAAATTCTGGAAATCAGGAGAGGGGGGCCAAGAGAAGCAACTGAAGACCCCCAAGGTGAAGGAGAAAGAAGCAGGTGAACTTCTCGGCAAGGTTGGAAGATACCTGGGGGAAGTGTCCACATGTAGGGAAGGGTCAGGGGAGAGATTACCAGGACTCCACACTCCTCCAGCAGACACTGCAGCCAGAGCTGTGAGAGGGCTCCCCCACCACAGCAGGCCTCCGTACTAATGAGGGAGCTGCTTGGAGAGGGCAGCAGCATTGCATCAGAAAGCGGGCACAACAAGGCAATGCTAGCTTCTGATCCTGGTGGCTGCAACAGATGACATTCTGTGCTCTCAGCCCCAGAGTACCTGGTCTGCAGAAGGGTTGGCTCCATTGCAGCTGCCTCCCCATTTAACCCTGACAGGCCAGGGAGGGATCATGGAGGGCAGGCACTCTCTTGTGCACAGTAACTGGGGGCCATGCACCCCCCAGTTCTCCCCCAACAGCTGCTTCTGAAAGATCCAAGCACAGCAAGCACTCACTGTCCCTCAGCATCTGCCACAGCCACCTCACCATCTCAGTAGTGTCACTGCTACCACCTGAGTAGCACTGTAGCAGCTGCCACAATCAGACCTGAGCAGAGAGAGAGCCCCAGCCACTGCAACTTGCTGGCAGGGCATTGTGTATCTCCTTGGCCTTACCAGCGACAGGCCACCCAGCCACTGGGGCCCAGTGAGCCAGCTCACCACCGGCTGTAGTCCTGTGACTTGCCCAAGCACCAGCCAAGGCTCTCTGACCAGCCCAGGTGCCTGCCAAGGTCCCGTTTGTGACCTACTCTGCCATTGGCTGTGGTCTTATGATGTACTCAGACAAGCACCAAATTCCCATAACACACCCAGATGCCTGCCAAAGTCCAATGACCTGCTCGGACACGGACCAAGTTCCTGTGACATGCCCAGATGCTGGAGGAGGACCTGCAACCTGCTCAGCCACTGCAGCCCTGCAACCTGCATGCCCCAGTGGCCCCACAGGCTGTGAGCTTGGCCGCACGATGCATCGTGCACATTGGCAGTCCCAACTGCACCCCATGCTGCATGGCAATCATGGCATCGTCCTCTGCAAATTGCTGCAGACCTGTTTGTCAATAGCCACACCCCCACCACCCACCTACCACCACAGGCTCTAGAGGTGAGTGGAGTGAATGCCCACAGCCCTGAGTTTTAGGGCTATTGTCTAAATAGCCTCACATAGTTGCCACTACCACTAGCATGGGAAGACCTGAACAGAGCAAATGCCTGTACCACCCACCTCTGTGGAGGTGGACTAACCCAGACCCCTGCCCAGGCTTCCAAGAGTGGCCTGAGGACCAACCCATCACTCTGTACAAACATCCCCCAGCACTGGCTCAGACTGAGACAACCACAGGGGAATTGAATGGGATGACACAGAGAACAGCTACATGACAGCCTCTCAGTGTATCCTCCTCTTTCCTGCTGTATCAATTCTCTGGAGTAGGACACAATTGCACCAACCAGGGACCTCTCCTTCTTTTCACTAAGTAGGAGAGTTTCCAGCTCAGGAGAACAGGTGCAACACAAACTTATCTGTCTTGAGGTGAGAGAAGAGGTTTCAGATGAAAAGAAATCAGCATAAGAACTCTGGCAACATGTAAAAGCAAGCAGTTTGACATCCCCAAATATCACAGTAGGTCTCCAGTAATGGACCCCAATTAAAAGGAAATTGTCAAAATATTAGAGATGAAATTCAGAATATGGACAGCAAATAAGATGAGGGGATCAAAGAGAAAGTTGAAAATTAATACAAAGAAGCCAAAAATTTATTTCAGGATATGAATGAAAAAAATGAAAATGTCACTTAGGAGATAGACAACAGAAGAAAAGATAAAACAGAATTTAAAGAAATGAAAGAGTGATTTAGGCAATTTCAAAATATAGCAGAAAGCTTTAACTATAGTTTAGACTAAGTAGAAGAAAGAATTTCAGAGTCTGAAGTCAAGGCTTTCAGTCTAACCAGTCAGTTGAAGATGCAGAAACAAGAATAAAGAAGAATGGACAGTAACTCAGACAAAGTCCCAAACTCATGGACTATGCAAAGTGAGCCAATATAATAACTATTGATATACTTGAGGGAGAAGAAGAAAAAGAAAAAAACATGGAAAGCCTACTGGAGGGAATAATTGAGGAAAAATTCTCTGGTATCACCGAAGATTCAGATATCCAGGTACAATATGGTCATAAAACACCTGGAAGATTCATAGCAAATAGGACATCACCAACACACATTGTTATCATCTGGCCAAAGTCAAAATGAAGGAGAAAATCCTACCAGCTCCAAGATAAAAGCAACAACTAACTTACAAAGGAAAATACATCAGACTAACAGCAGACTTCTTAACCAAGATCTTACAAGCCAGAGTGATTGGGGCCCCATTTTTAGTCTTCTCAAACAGAACAACTGACAGCCAAGAATTTTGTATCCTGCAAAACTAAGCATCATAAATAATGCAGAAATAAAGACTTTTTTAGGTGAACAAACAATAAGGTAATATGTTACTACTAGACCTACCCTATAGGAAATACTCAAAAGTACACATACGTGGAAGAGATATCCACCAATGTAAAAACACCAAAAAGTTAGAGCTCAAAGCTGTTATAAAACAGTACCACAGAGGGAAAACAAACAACATGGTATGATTCAACATGATGAAGAGAACACAAATAAATGCTATCACCAAACATTAATGGTCTTAATGCTCCATTTTAAAGACATAGAACAGCTGAATGAATATGCCTGGCTTTTTTGTCCAAGATAATCAATTCATGTGTATTTACTTGTGTTATGTTTAATGAATCTTTAATTTTGTATCATTTTTATGATCCTTATCTTATATGGCATTCTCTAGTAGCAAGCAGCAGTTACTTTATTTTATCGGGATGCAAGTATCTTAATACACTGCTACCTTGGATCACTGATGGGTCAGGCAAATAGCAAGTTTAGCAAATATTTGTAAGATATAAAAGATTTAATACCATGAAAATAATTTTAGACTGCCCTAATTTTTTTGGCATTTCCCCCTAGATATTTTATGTTTCATAAAAAGAAGAATTAGAGGTGAGACTTAGGAAAAGGGAGAACAAGGGTAGAATGTAAAGTGGCTAAGTTGAAACACACATACATTCACACACACACACACACACACACACATCCATCAAAACAAAACAAAACCTGGGAGTTGAAAGAGGGTAATGGAAAAGAAAATATATCTGAAGATCAGCCAAAGGTACAACAGAATTGTGAAGTGTAGGAAGAGATCATGAGAAATTCTTTTGGAGATTTTGAATTGGATCCTTTTAATTTTTTTTCTTTTAGTGTTGCAGTTGTGCTTTGAATTTCCTTTAAAACTAGAAGGTTTCTTCACCATCTTCCACTTCCTTGATCGGTTATCATTCTCTCTATCTTCTGTGAAAAAAACTGATGGATACTTAATGCACAATGACACTTAAGGTTTGTCAATTACTCACATAGTTTTGCCACCAATGTTGAGTAATGAGTTCGACATTTGGGCTGTATTTGTCCCTGAAGCTATAATTTAATTAATCATTATGTAACACCAATAACAACAAATAAGAGAAAGAGAAGGAGCACTTTTCTGTTTTTATGAAAATTATGTTGGGTGCTTTGGAGAATTCTAATAAAGTTAAGTTTCCTAAAATAATTGCACTTGAATTAGATGTAGACAAGCTAATTGTAAAAAATTGGAAGTTACTGTAAATCTTCTAATCATAGTTCATTGCAGGTGTACTTAAGTTATTGCTTCACTTGAAAGAAATGAAAACTGGAAATCTAAGGTGATGAATTATGAGTTCCTTTTTATGCATGAAAGATGACAAGGAAATCTAATCAGCAGACTTATACTTAAATACCTTGGCTTTAGATCAAAGATAGGTGAAAGAATTAACATTTATGCTTTTTAATTAAGATAAAATGCATAAGTTTTTATATACATATTTTATGGTTTCCTGATATAGTCAATGGTGTTGATAAAAGCACTCAATACTGGCTCACTACTGGTTCTAATGACATCTAATCAGCCATTACAGGGTGTCTTTTACTATTATTGGTGGTGTTATTATTTGGTGACTGGGTGAATGTTAACACTTGCAAAGACTGAGCCAACATTCAGATGCATATGTGTATTTTTAACTTTTTTTGAGTGACCCCCCTCCTCCATTCTTTATAGCAAAAGATGTCATAGAGATTAATTTATATCATTACTAATTATAGGGTAACCATGGACCAACAGCATCAGCATTATCTGAGAGTTTATTAGAATTCAGAATGTTAGGTTTAAGCCAAGACTTAACTGAATCAGAATCTGTATTTTAAAAGACCTCCAGGTGATTTGATTTCAATTAAAGTTTGAAAAGCACTAGTCTAGAGTTTTCTAAGTGAGCATAAAAATGGTTAGCATTCTAGTTACAAAGTGCCACTTTTGAAAAGATTTGAAAGCAAGATTGGGACAATGAATCTATGAGAAAGAAATTAATGCATATTTTATAAATTGTATGAGGCTATGGTGGAGGTGATTCTAAGGATAAAGGTTAATTCTAAGAAAAAAGATGATTTACAGAGCTTTTCTTTGGGTTTAACATACATCATACCTTGACGATCCTAATTGAGAGGAAATATTGGTAAGAATATTAAATTACTGGTAATTTTCCTGCTTTGGAGCATTGATTTGAATATACAATACAGTTGCAACATACTATATGCATATTTATTTGTTAAAATAATAGAAGTACAATTACAATATTTATTTGTGACAACAGAAACATTAATATTTAAAGCCATTGTTTGCCTTTGTCTCCTGCTGATAACTGTTTTCCTTAAAAGCACTACAAAAGACATTTTGAACAGATGGTGGCTGGTTTTCTCTATCCTGCATCCCCTCACAACTGCCACCGAGCCTCACCATTCATTAATCTTCCATAGACTTCCAGTAGCACAGCAACTAAATTACACACATACACACACTGAGGCCAGCATTTCTGTCAGGCTGAAAATTAAACTGAAGAGCACTGTGCCAAGTCTTTTAACCAAACTTCACTATAAAACAGTTAGAAAATAAACATTTAGCTGGAAGTTTGAGCTATGAATATCCAATCTTAAATGGAAAATGTTGGTTGGTCATTGGATCTTAGACATTCTCTAGAGTGTGTATCAGATATTTTAGAGTGAATTTAAACCCTCAAAACATCTGGTTTGAATTCACCTTGACTCATAACTGCTTTAAAACAGAGTTATTTCCTTGATCTTTGAAATAGGAAGAGAACAAAAATATCACAAACAACAGTGCTTTCATCAAAATTGTTATCACCTGCTGTTTAGAAGCAAATAGAAAAATGCTACATATTCTTTAACTAGTCATTGGAACATATCTTCCAGACTACATATTTTTCAACAAATAAAGTGAGTTTATCAAATATTCAAAACTCTATATACTGTACTTTCCTTTTAAGGACAAATAATGTACATTTCTCAGACATTCTTCTTTTTTGGTAATTTTTTGTTTTGATATCATTTCAAATTTAAAGTTGTAAGAATAGGAAAAAGAGCTTCTGCCCCCTTTACCCAGATCCACCTAATTGTTTAAATTTTATCACAATTACTTTATTACTATTTCTTCTATATTTTTATATATGCATTTAATTCTAATATTATTTAAATAAATTGGTATTTATATCAATAAATAAATGGTATCCTATAGCCCTGAATTGTTTCATGTATATGTCCTATGACCCAGGATATTCTCTTACATGACCAAAGTACAATTTTCAAAATTAGGAAATATAACATTGATACAATGCTATTATCTAATCTGCACTCCGTATTCAAATTCATTTCATCAACTGTCCAAATAATGTCCTTTAGAGCTATTCTTTTTTCTTGATTCAGCATCTGATGTAGCTTCTCACACTGTATTTAGTTGTCATGTACATTTGGTTTCATTCAGTCTGGAATAGTTCCTCAGTTGTACCTCTACTTTTATGACCTTGACACTTTTCAAGATTTCAGGCAGTTATTTTGTAGAATATCCCTCAGTTTGAGTTGCATAATGTTTATAACTTATAACTAAATATATTATAACTAAATTCTGGTTATGAAATCTAGGGGCAGGAATATCACATAAGTGATGAAGTGTCTTTCTCAGTGTATCACATCTAGAGGCACATGACATTGTTTTGACCTAATTTTGGTGACCATAACTTTGATCATTGGTTAACATGGTGCCACTGAAAAGTTACTGTTTTATCTTCACTGTAAAGTTACTATTTTTGCTTTGAGATTAATCCCAGGCCCTTTTGGAAACACATTTAAAATGTTATTAAAAATAGTGGGAAAATTGGCATCTTATTTACAAAACATTAGCTTCCTATATTTATAATGCCTGGTTTATAGGACTTTTACTTTCATGAAATATATGCTTATTCACACTAGAATATCAATAATTAAATGCTATATGTGTCATATTTTTGATTACTGGCTTTTTAAAAAAGTCAAATGATTTAAACTCTAAAGAAGAGCGATAGTTTGAAATTAAATCCAACTTTGATTCATATCTTCTTATATTTTTGGACCATGTCTAAAAAAACCAAAGTACTTTGAAGATAAGATGAAAAGACCAAGACCAATCTTTAAACAAACAAATTTGCATTATTATCCTTTTTTTAGAAGAATAGAATTTAAATACTGATTAGATAAATTTTATTGACTGATTTAATTATTATCATGAAATGCAAATTTGATATTATAATTTAGAGCCAAACCTATCTTCTAATTTAGTGGAGAAGTAGCATTAAGGATAATCTTCCCAATCTTCGTAACTATGAAGATTTTTGCAATGGGACTCCAAAAGCTCAAGACATTATTATTGAAATTCCTCCCCTGTTCATTGTATACTTTATTCAAATTAACTAAAGATGTTCGAAAATCATATCAAATAATTGTCTCACTGGGTTTATGACTTTAAATATTCAAAATCCTATACTCTTTATATGAATATAAGCAATTTTTCCAGTGGGGAAGTATTTCATAGTTCTTAATACAAAAATGTGAGAAAATAACATTAATTGTCTACTTTGTATCAGGCTTTGTTTTAAAGGCTTTTTATGACATTATGGATATTGTTAAAGGTTACCTATAAAAAAGAATTTATTTGCAGCTAAAGTAATTGGAGTATTAGCTTACACCTAACCTGTTTTTATAATTTGATTTTACTCTGTATGGCTATATTTTAGAGAACTAGTAGGGTAAGCTCAAAAGAGGTCTACTAGGATGAAGAACTGAAAAGGTTGTTTTTGAGAAAAATTAATCTTAGTTTAGAGTGCAGTGGTTGAGAGTACAGCACAGTATCAGCCCAGATATTGGACAAATTGTTAGCTGTGTCTTAAGTAAGGATGCTCAGAAAAGGATGTGTGAAAACTGAAAGAGCCATTACCCAAAAATAACCTTTGAGACATTGAGAACCTAAGTACCTGAACAGCATTTATATCAGTGAAAAGTGGAATTGGGAACCTTTGCACAGGCTTGAATTCTTCTGAAATGAGTTGTAGACAGTAAAGGAATAGACACAGTCATCAGGAAACCTGGTGGTGCCTTAATGAGACTTGCCTTAACAAAATTCCTTAAGAGAATATTTCAGTGCACTCAGCAGAGCTTGTCCTCACTCATTTAGTCAATAAATATTTTTGAGACTCTACCATGTCACACAATATTCTAGGCACTAAAGTTACAGTAATAAATAAAGTCTCAAACAATAGATATTAAGTTTTGATTATTTATTGCAAAGTGCAAAGTTTAGAGTGAACCATGCTCAGAGCTAATTGGATATTTACTGTGTATCAACATGGTTAAATTAATGACTGGTGTTTGGGGCTATAAATTGATGCAGTAAGGACCTGATCATAACAAATGTAAATTGTGGAAATCTTTAATCTAAGGTCTTTCCAGATTTCATGAAAGCACATACATTCATGTAGAGATAGACATAGATATGAAAATAGGTCATGTTTCATGACTATGTGGCAAAATGCCCATCTCTGAGGCTTAAAAACTCTAAATAAAAAAGCAAGAAATACAAATTGATCTTTCCATAAGATTTCCAACTTCACACTAAATTGCTTTGTCTTTAGCCAAATAACACATGTTCAACAGCTATATTATACAATAGCTCAGAACATTACTCTGTTCCTTAGGTTCCTATTGGTGCTGTAACAAATTGCCACAAGCTTAGTGGCTCAAACCAATGGAAATTTAAGACCTTATAATTCTTGAATGCCTAAGTGTGAAATGAGTTTTACTGGGAAAAATCAAAGTATCAGCAGGGTTGTGTTCATTCATGGAAGTCTAGAGGACAATTTTTTTTGCTGTTTTTTCCAGCTTCTAGAAGCTTTCTTCATTCCTTGGCTAGTGATCCCCTTCTGTCTTCAAAGTTAGCAATAGCCTGTCCAGTCTTTCTCACACTGCATCACTCTGACAATCTTCTGACCCCTCTTCTGCTTTCAAGAACCCTTATGTTTACATTGGATCCACTTGGATAATCCAGGATAATTTAATTAGAATATTATAGCATTTTATATTGTCAGTAGAATTTCTTTCAAATATTGCAACAGAATTTTTTGTGTGGGGGTATGGAATTATTTTCAAATGCTTTAAGGTCTGGTGATTAACAACCTTAATTCCATCTGATATCTTAATTCCCTTTGCTATGAAACCTAGTATATTCAAAGGTTCCAAGGACTAGGATATGGACAATTTTATTTTGAGGTTGGGCGCCATTGTTCTGATTACCACACGTATGTTGCTTAGTTGGCATAGAGAGAGTTGGAATTTGCTAAGAGTTTCAGACTGAAGGTGTCATTCTGCCATTTAAAACACTAAATTATCTATTCTCTTACTACCTTTCAAATTGTTTACTTAGATTATTATAAAACTTTATATTGTTTGCAAATTTCTTTAAGATGTTTCTACAGAATTTTGGGAGGATGGAATTATGTTCAAATAAAGCAAACCCTGGCCTTTATCAAAAAGTCCCAAAACAATAAGTGTTGATGTGGATGCAGAGAGATAAGGAATACTCATACACTGCTGGTGGGACTGCAAACTAGTACTACCTCTGTTGAAAGTAGTATCGAGATACCCCAAAGAGCTACAAGTAGAACTACCATTTGATCCAGCAATCCCATTAGTGGGCATCTACCCAAAGGAACAAAAGACATTCTATAAAAATGACATCTGCATTAGAATATTTATAGCAGCACAATTCACAGTTGCAAAGATAAAGAAACAACCTAAGTGTCCACCAAGACATGAGTGGATTAATAAAATGTGGTATATGTATACCATGCAGTTCTACTCAGCCACAAAAAACAATGGTGATCTAGCAACTCTCGTATTATCCTGGATAGAGCTGGAGCCCATTCTACTAAGTGAAGTATCACAAGAATGGAAAAAGAAGCATCACATGTACTCACCATCAAATTGGTATTAACTAATCAACACTTAAGTGCACGTATAGTAATAACATTCATTAGGTGTTGGGCAGATGGAGGGAGGGGATGGGTATAGTGATGGGTGCAGTGCATACCATCTGGGGAATGGAAACGCTTGAAGCTCTGACTTGGGTGGGGCAAAAGCAATATATGTAACCTAAACATTTGTACCCCCATAAAATGATGAAATAAAAAAAAATAAAGCAAACCCTATGAAATTTGTTTATAGCAACAAAAATATAAATTTATCTTCATAAATAATATATTAATGAATTCCAATTTAATTGAAGATTAATTGATGTAAAAATCATATCAAATATTTTCTTAAAACTGACATGTTCTAAAATATTTATAATTCAGACATCAGTTTGGACATCCTATCCCATATGTATACACAAAATTAAAGTACTGACTCCAAATATTGTGGTAAGAGCACAGCCATCCTAATATTCATTCAAATTCTTAGCAGTTGGGAGATAAAGGAAGGTTGTCTATTATATTTTGGTCACTGTAGCACTTGCCTCCTAGCACAGCTTCTACTGAAGGATTGCAATTTGGAAATTATTTCCCCATTCTTCCATTTTTTATTATTTGCATGTATGCTCACACATACACATAGAAACAAAAAAAACTCACAAAATAATATATACACACACAATACACACATATGTACTTTACTGAAGATTGAGAAGGAAAGAATAACTAATGCATGCACAATAATCTCTCAGAGCTCTTGGCTTATAGCATATGATCAATAACTACTTTTATAATTTATTGCAAGTTTAAAAGACCATTAAATTGATTAGTAAATTGATTTGTATTTTAGTCAGAAGACAGTGTGTTAAAATGTGTGCCTTTGAAGCAAGATAAACCTGGACTTAAAACCTAGCTCTGCTTCTTATGGCCTCATAATGGCTTGACCCCTCCCACTCCATTGCGTCCAGCTGCCCATCAGAAACCTCAGGCCCAACTCAAAACACATCTATCAATGGGTGGATACAGGCTGGCTGTGGGGATCGATAAGCCACTGGAGCCTCCATCTCTGAAGGGTCTGATTGATTATAGTAACCTGGAGTAATCTTTCCTCATCTGTAAAATGGGAATACCTCCTGTGTAGGGGTTTTCTGAAAATAAATGAAATGGCCCATGGAAAGTGAATAACAAACATATAATTCCTGCTCTAAAGTTTCTCTCTTTTTTGTCAAAAACTTATGGGTACTGCTTTGTGTTTTTGTTCCCAAATAACCCCATAACATTTTTCTTATTGTTGTTAGGCATTCTAATTTGACCTCAATGTTTTACAACTCACTCTTAATAAAAATAAAGTACAAAAGCTGTCAAATCATTTAAACATAAGTGTACTATGTAAACAGAATAGTTGTAGATAGTGTGAATGAAATCTAAAATCATGAAAATTACTGCAGCTGGAAGGCAGAGACTATTAATTGGTCACACTATTGTTAATGTTTAGATGTTTCTTGGTACATACCTGCTTTGAAACTCTTGATTTTGTCTGTCTTGCCAATCTAACAGTTTGTGCCGACCTGCCTAATTAAATTCCAGAGTTTTCAAAGATAGCCTGGGTATACATGACTCAAAAGAATTCTTAAGAAAAGTAGGACTTTGGGATCCATGAACAGGACAATACATTTCCTTAAAATTATAAGATTCCTTGAGGCAGTTCTTGATGGCTGCAATGCATACATGTATGGGCTAATTACAAGTTAAATGACCCATGTGGGGTGGTGTAAAGAGACTGTATGGAAGATCATACCCCATTGAGCTATTTTGGCATCTTCAATAATCGGTAAATGATTGAAAAATTTTAAAAAGGTATTAGAATATGCCTAATAATATCATATAAATTTCAACAAAATTTTTGCCACAACAGAGCTGGAATGTTTTCTTTGCTTTAAAGAAAGGAAATGGCCAAATATCATACTATTTTTTTACTTTAAATGATCTATCTAGCTATTATCATAAGCCTGACTACTTAGGTCAATGACCTATTTAGCATTACAAGTGATGAGTTGTGTGTTTATATGAAATAGAGTAAGACTTTGAATTGGTTCTTTCAGTTTTTGAACAGCTAAAAACTGAGGCTAATTTTTTAAAAAAGCCTATTTGACTATGATTTTTGAAATGTTATTTCTAGTTTGTAAAATTAGTAAAATTGCATGTAGACAATTAAACATTAAATAGAGGAAGGCTTTAAAGTTGTACTTAATCAATTCTATAATTTGATCACATATTGGCTTTTTGTGAATCCAGATCCATATAAAGGAGCATTTTGATGCCGTAAAATGAATACTGAACAATGGAATTTAATCAGAAGAATTAGGAAAGATTAGCTTGAAGATGCTATGGAGAGAATTAGTGAAGAGGGTAGCATGATTGGATCTGTTTTATGTATTTCATATGCATCCCTGCTTTGGAAAGGGTTTAATAGTTTTCTCACCCAGAAACTTATAGAAATTGTTTAACAGAATCATAGACTAGGACCAGAAGATAAAGAATATAAGTAAAATGTTATCTCACATAGTGCACAGTGGTAGTACCATTCCAGGCAAAAGTATTACATAAAAAGAGACAGCAAGAAAATTTGCATGAATAAAATACATGTAATTATTTCTAAATTTTAAAGTCAATTAGTTTCAGCAGTCAATTGGCAGTTAGAAAAAAGTCATAGGATACAAGTTTGAAGAAATTGAAAATCACATATTACCTAAATTATGCTGACAACTAATGACATTACCTAGTTGACGAAAAATTAAAAGCAAGAGGCCAATTGTAAACAAGACTAAAATCTATTTAATTGTAGGAAAATGAAGAAAATTTAAAAGGCAAGTCAGGGATGCTCACCACACTGATCGCACCCCAGGAGCCCAGTGATTATCCCCATCAAGGCATTTTCAAACAGTGCACAGTGATGGGAAACATTGCAGGCGAGTCACAAACTGAGATCAAGCCTGCAAACAAATAGAAATGCTACTCGAAGAAAAATGTGTTAGAAAAAGGTTTTAATTATTCAAAAATCATTAGAGGTGGCTAGTCAAACTTGGAAAATATTACAATGTAAAGACATTTGCCAAACAAAAATAGAATAATTGGGAACTTCTTGCAGAACTTCTTATCTAGAGGATCAGTGTCAACAAAAACAAAGATACTTGAAGAAAGTTTGTTTTTGCAATATATTTACTCTTTATAAATTGCTAAAATAGGACACTAGTTACATATTTAGAATGAAATATATAGGTTTTAATATGTTTTGCATTTTGGTAAAATTAAAGCCTAGCAATTAGACATATGAATATGGCCACATAAAACCAGAAGAAAGGAGCTAAGGAAGGTGATCACACAACCTGGTCCTGGGAGGAGAAAAGTATGAACACTAGGAGAGAAAATACAATGACATAGTACAAAATGTGATTTGAAATAGGATATATTTCTCAGGGAGAAACTACTATGAGAAAATATTTCTTCCCTCAAAACGGATTGCAAATTTAAGTGACATCTTCAAGAATGGGGCAGGATAGCAGTATTGTTCAGGTTAAAATGCAAATGTGGATCTATATCAATGCATAATTTGGAATGTAAATCAACAGAATTTTAACTTTAAAGTATAAAGAAGTGTTTTAAGTTCAGAATGGAGATGATAAATCTCATCTGTATGAGAGAGGAAAGAACTCATTGCCCCTCTATTTTCTTCTCTCACTTTTTACATATTTTATTTTATTATTGACCATTTTATTTTAGAATATTATGGGGGTACAAAGTTTTAGCTTACATAGATATTTTAAAGTAAACTACGACTTTTCTTGGAACCTGAATGAGCCAGGTGCACTGTGGAGGAGGGGCCTGGTCACTGTATGTTGAAAGGTTGTGCATCTTTGTCTCCCCCTCCTTACTTGTTTGCTATCTCCTCTCCTTGGTATACGAGTGTTCACTGAATAGAAAAATGATTGAACTTAGGCCTCAGGTGCTAAGAAGTTAGAACTTGAAAGAATTGGAACTGTAGAAGGAATTTATCTAAATGTTAAAGTCCTAATTTTTGTGTATGATGAAAGATATAAGTATAGTATTAAAAGATTATTCATTCATTCAGGCAATTTAATTCAAACCATATTTCTGGAGTTCCTATTAAGTGCCAACAGTGTTGTAGACACTGAGAACATTAAGAAGAACAGGGTAGACAGCAGCTCCGTTCTTACAAGGATTACATTCCAAAGAGAGAAACAAATGATACAAAGGAAACGAATAAATTAGTAAAATATTTAGAGTGGAAAGGAAATAAGCACTATGAATCAAAGTGAGCTAGATTAAGTGGTAAAGAAGGGTAATGTAAGGAATTCTGACTCACTCAAATTGTCTGCTGTGGCTACACATGACCTTGGTTCTCATAACTGTTCCTCCTCTCTTTGATAACTGCTAAATAAATGGCTGCTGAGCCACAGAATAATCCCTCTGTCTTTGAGAACAATCTTTAGACAATTATTTTTCAAACTAGTGGAACTTCGGCTGACCACTCCCTCTGAAACGCTATAAAAATTCTGTTCTTGTTCCTCAAGTTGAAACATCCCTTTGAAGTTGTTCTCATGCTACAGCATTTTAAATAAAATATTATGCTCAACATTATCACTAAAAAGTGAATGGATAAATTAAAATATAATTCTGAAACTATTCAAATAATCCAGTTGAACTCAGAAAATGGGGAATGCAGGAACAAAAATCAAAAGAGAGAACAATAATAAAATGATAGACTTAAATCCAACAGTACAAAAATCTACATTTAATAAACACTCCAATTAAAAGGCTAAGATTACCACAAAGGAGAAAAAGGCAACACTAAGCAATATGTTATCTATAAGAGCCACTTTAATAAAAAGGCACATATAAGTTGAAAATAACTGAATAAAATAATATATATCTCACAAATAGTAAACTTAGGAATGCTATAGTGGCTATATGAATATCAAAAATATACATTGCAAGCTAATTATTACTAGAGATAAAGAGGAATATTATGTAAAGATTAAGGGTCAATTCATAAGGTCAAGCTAATAATTATAAAAGTATATGTGGCTAATATTAAAGCCTAAAATATGATGTAAAAATCTCTATGGAGTAATTTCACAATTATAACAGGTTATTTTGACAACCCATTCTCAGTAACTGATGGAACAATCAGATTAAAAAATCAGTAAAAGAATAAATTATCTTAACCACACTATTAAGCACCTTGAACTAACTGATACTTATAGAACACTACCCAACAACTGCAGAATGTTTTCAAGTAAATATGTGTAAGAAACCACAAGCTGAACTTTACAACAAGTTACAATCATTCTAAAATTATTGGCATCATACAGAGTATATTCTTTGACTACAATGAAACTAAATTAGAAACCAATACAAATAAGATATTTAAGACCCAAAACCCTCAAAAAAGTATGGAAATTTAACAAAACTTCTAAACATTTCATCAGTTAAAAAATGAGAAATAGCAAGGAAAATAATAATAGAAACTAAATTACAGTAAAAATATCAAAATTGTGAGGTGCATCTAATGTAGTCATGAGAAAGAAATATATAGGTTGAAATGATGATATTCAGAAAGAAGAAAGATCTGAGCACAGTAATCCAAGATGTACTACCTTAAGTAGTATTAAAAAAAAACCCTATATTCAAAATAAAGTCTACATTGACAGAACTAAAATATTTAGAAGAAGAATTCTTCAGAATTTTTATAAGAAATAAAAACAGAGAAAATAAACAAGGCCAAGGACTGGATTTTAAAAAGAAAAGAAAATCAATAAACCCTTAACTAGAAGTATCAAGAAAAAAAGAAAAGAATTAGTAATATGGGTGGGTACTGAAAGAGGAGTTACTATTATAGATCTCAAAAAATGAAAGTGGTAATAACAGAATCATGTAAATACATATAAGCCAACAAGTTTTACCACTTAGATGAAATGTACAAATTCCTTGAGAAATAAAATGCCAAAACTGACAAAGAGGAAACAGACTGTCTGAATATCTTAATATCTATTGAAGAAGTTGAATTCATTATCTTTCTTCCAAAATAAAAAATCTCTAAGAGTTGGTGATTTTACAGGTGAATTCTGTTAAATATTCAAGGAAAAATGAAATAACATCAATCTTACGACTCTTTCACAATAAAGAATGAAGGTCCTTCCCAACTTTATATAAAAAGATGGAATAAACCTAAATGTATAGTACTGTCCTTGCAATAAAGTGGTGATCTTTGAACCAAAAGGCCTCAATAAGACTATTATTAGTAAAGGTTAAAGGACAATGAGAAAATTGTTATTGGGGGCTGAAAATAAGAAACATGCTATATAGTGGCACAAAGTTTGGCAGACCTCTGGAACATAGAAATATGCCTAAGAAACCAGTGAAATTGGCCAAGGACATTGCCAGGGTGTTTCACAAGACAATGGATTTCTTTTAGCTGTATAAAATAAGGTATGTTTAAGGAGGTATAAACTAAAGAATGAACTGTTTAGTCTCAAGCCAGATCCAGAGAAAACATTTCTTAGTCAGGAAGTACTGGGCTCAATATTAACTACCTTATAATTGCATGTTTTTTATCCATGGAAAAATTCTTATGTAAAATGACATTAGCCTGCAAGATCATTTGTTAAGACATCAAAATATTTTATGGCAGTGCCTAGCAGATTTGTTCAGTGATACAAAAAGATTTCTAAGAGTTATAAGGACAACTCAGCCCAAGTTAGAGAGAGGCCTGTTTCAAAAAAGATTTCCTGGTATGATGTCTGTCTGAGTGGATTAAAATATAAAACAAAGGAGAACCAAGAAATGTTAAAGAAATTGTACCAGCATGATCTGCAAGTAGCAGAGATAGGTGAAAATAAAAAGAGGGTATTTAGGTCCTAGAACTTCTACAGCTAGAAAATAGAATGAGAAAGGTACTCAGCATTGAACATCAGCACCTTTTTTACAGAAAAGAAAGAATGATTCACAGGATGGAGTCAGGGGCCACAGAGAACCACAAATCCAGTGATATGAACTAGACAGGATTTGAAAAATGCTATAGGCTAGTAACAGCTCTATATCCCTGGTAGGCCCCGTTTTTGACTAAGAGCATTCATTGAAGTGTTCCTATCCATGCCTTATAACTGCATGTTGTATGTATGGAAGCCACATTACCTTATTTCACAATGATCATATCATGAGGAATCATACTTGAGAAACCATACCAGAAGTGTCTAAACCAAACTTGGAACCATTTAGATGATAAATGTCCAGACTAGAATCTGATCACATATGGGATGAGACTTTGGGGCATCTTGGGATGGGCTGAGTACATTTTGATAGTGGGGAGAATGTAAATAATTTGTGGCCAAGGGTGGCAGCAAATTCTTTGCCATCCTTCCTTTTCCAAGGCAGAGTATGAGCTGGCCCTGTATATGCTATAACCGAAGTGATGATTTATCCTTTCCTGGCTTATGTCTTACAAGAACACTGACAATTCCTTTTACTTCCTTTGTGATGTCAGATGCCATGTCCAACTACTTGGAGACCTCCATACTCAGAAAATCAATGTAGCCACAGAGAAAGAGAGAGAGAACACGTAGAAAGAACTGTAATATCAAGCATATGAGTGAAAACATCTTGGACTTTATAGCCAATCAAGCTAAGAGTAAGAACTGAACCACTAGAGGTATATATATCCAGTTGATCCATACCAGTTCCTGCAGCTTAGTCTCCAAGCATCATGGAATAGAAGTAAGCCATACTTACATGCTCTGCTGAATTTCTGGACAAAATTAAATGGTTTTCCTTTAAATGGATGATAGAGTCTATTTCCCCACTTGTCTAGGTGGCAAGAGAAAGACAGTTTTACATGAAACATATGCTCTGACAGTTGGCAGACTGATCACATGGAAATGAAAAATGAAGACATACATTTTGATTGGAATTTGGTAGAAAATGGAGATGCACACTAAAAAATATATCAAGACCAGATACTAGGAAGAATGTATCAGGATGAGTATTTGGTGCCAGTTAGACAAGCCGTAGGCACAGGAAATTCTCAGAGGCATGTGCCTGAAAGGAAATTAGAGATATCACTAAATAGAACCTTTGCCAACATCAGAATTTATTCAGAAGTATATCGTGTATTTTGCTGTCAGGTTTGTATTTCAAGTAAATAGTGTGGAAACTTTTAGTTTGAAGATAGTTACCAAAAAGTACATATCAGTCTATTTCTTGAAGAGAAAGGAAACTGTAGTCATACCCCTTCTATCGACTGTATTTTATTTCAGATTTTCTAGATTTTGTTTATTGCAACAAATGGTCTCATTTAAAAATAACTTTTCCTAACTACTTTTAAAAAATACCTTTAATAAGGTCTGTTTAAAATCCATTATCATATCTGGCTCCTAAAGTTCACTGTATCATTAAAACCTGATTAAATTTTTTCACATTACAGTTGCTTCTAGATATTGGTATTAATAGTTTCTCAAGCAATGGTGGATGAAAAAGTATCAAAATCATTTCTAGCACGTTTAATGTTTCTTGAGTTTACATGGCGTTCTTGGCACTGTACAAGTGTTTTAATTAGGCATGTTTTCTCATGGGAAGACATGATAAAGAAATGCAAAATACTCATGGAGTACATGAAGAGTACAATATTTAAATGTGAGAAAGGTTTACAAGGGACAAAAGGGATTTCTTGGTAATTGGTTTTCTATTAATAAGAAAAGGAATTCTAGAGAAAATTTCATAAATTGTATCTTGAAGGAGTGAATAAGGATGCCTTTCTAGGAATAGAAATTTAATGCCAAATAGCATTAAATTCTAGAGAATAACCATGGCTATTTGGTACATTTTTTAGTTCATTTGTGGTACTATAACAAAATACATGAGACTGAGTAATTTATAAAGAACAAAAAATTAATTTTCTCAAGTCATCAAGATTGGCAAGTCCAAGATTAAGGTGCTGATAGGTTTGGTTGTCTGATGAAGGCTGATTTCTGCTTCCAAGATGGCGTCTTGCTGTGGCATAATCTGAAGGGAGAAATGCTGTGTTCTCAGTGCTAGAAGAGAGAAGGCTGAAGGGCATTGGGCTGAATGCTTCATGAAGCCTCTTGTATAAGAGACTTAATTCCACACGTGAGAAAGAAACCCTCACAGCCTAATCATATTTTAAAGGTCCCATTTCTTAATACTATTACATGGACATTTGGATTTTGGAGGAGACACATTCAAACTACACCAGTATCAATGGAGAAATTTCAAATAAATGTTTGACTGTCTGCGTAGATAGTTTTCAATATAGTAGTAGTTGATGTAGGTTGTGGTGGGTTTTTTTATTTTTATTATTTTTGCTGGAAACAAAATTTTTTGAGACAAAATATTCCCATTTCCTGAATTTCCTGAAAAAAGATCAAGCAAAAATTGTCATAACACTCTCCTTATCAAAATTAATTAATTAATGCATGATTCAAAAATAAAACCACTATATCTTATTAAAATGAAATTAAGTCAACATAAATATCATCTAGAGAAGAATATATTCATATTTCTGCACATAATTTCTGCTACACTTCCAAACACTCTTTCTACTTGACTAATTAAAACATAGTTTGTCCTAGTCTATCTGTATTTTGTCATAGGGAGAGTGCATATACTGTATTTAATATTTTTGCTTTAAAAATTATATTGTTTTTTTCACTGCATGATTATTTCTTTTTATATCTTAATGGAAAGTAAAAGTCTATATTAGGGGAAAATAAGATCTTTTATGTTAGTTGCCAGGCAGATTTTTAATTTGTGATTCAAAAAATTCATTGACCCTTAATGATATTATATTCAAAAAATCACTTAAGACATCTTTAATGTGAAATCTAAAAGGGAACAATATACTTTGATAGCAGGAAAATTAATCATTTTAGTTATATAAGATAGTTATATAAATATGTGTAATTCTTTTGTAAATAAGTTACAGAATGAATTTATTAACAAACCTATACAGAAGCGAGGTATGGGTATTATTTATGTGTGTGTGTTTCTGTCTCTGGGAGGCAATTTTGATTCACCCATTTATCTAAATAAGTACAATTTAGAAAATTACTAGTGTTTAAAAAATAAGTTAATTAGTTAACACAACTGTATTTTTTAAATGTGCATCTAAACTTGATTCAGATAAAAAAAAGAATTATTATTCCATTTAGTTTTATAAAAAGCTATAACAAACAGATTTTTTACTGAATTTGTTACCGTAAGTTATTTTATACCTTCATTAATTAATAGTAGTATACAATACCTTTAAATTATACTATTGAAAAATAGGACAAAATAACCAATTCAAAGATATGCTATGTCTTTTTCTTTGAACATTCTTAAGGCTTCATTTGCTTTCTTTAAATCTATCTGATTATATCATCCATGCCTGTGACTCTATTTTCAGATAATGAACAATGATATCTCTAATTGTCTAGAGAAGGGAAGCTTTCTTCTACTATATAGTTTTAATTCCTCTAATGAATAGTGTATATACAGAAGGAGGAAATCCTATTGGGTAAGCCAGAGTAAGCTATAAAGATCCAATTATTTCTTAATTATATTTTCTCAAAAATGTACAATGGATGGGGAAGGCTTGTGAAGAAAAAATAAAAGCCAACATAATTTTTACATGGGCTTTCTTCTCTCAGAAAAATGTAGAGTCTGAGAAGACTTGCAAGCCACACAGAGTCAGAAAACTGTGCCACGGAAGTTGTGCTTTCTTATTCTTTTTCTTTTTCTTTCTTAATTTCTTTTTTTCTTTTTGCTCAAGGAAGAGGGCACTTGTTATTAATACTTAGCTCCTGATTTACAAAGGCAAATGTACTACTTCATGGAGCTAGGTTAATATAACAAAGAATATTTATTTATGCTAAAATTAAATGGATGGGGAAGTTATATTTGCTTCATTCCTTGTGGGATATCTTTAGCAATTTATAGATATGTTTTCTGAAAGAAGTATGTTATCCAACTACATTATGTTTTACATATTTATATCATTTTTTCTATTTTCTCATGTTTTCTTATAATTGGTCTCCAAGTTTACTCTTCAGCAACATTCATCACAAAGAATCTTCGCGAAGTATCAATTGGCTTCATTTCTTCCCACAACAAACCACTTAAATGTAACTCATTTCTTTTTAAGGGTTATTTTCTGTATAAAGTAATGTATATATGTTCCAGTGACTTCTATATATCTCTTTTTCCTGGAATAAAACAGAGTAAGTTTTAAGTCATCTTCCATGTTGTATATATTTAAATATTTGAAGAAAATTATGATTTCTCTCCTTCTCTAGGCTTAACATATTCAATTGCTTTTACCATTTTGCAAGTGGTATGTTTTTTGATTACCCAGACAACTGTGGATGAGCAAATATGCAGTCACCAAGTACTTATTGTTGTTAAAACAGAGAATGAACCCCTATTTTGTATGGGTAAAAGTAGGGAATTAAGAAGAGTAGAACATTACCTAAAGTATTTTGTCTTGAAGGGGGCAGAAAATTAATGGATATTCAGATCTTTCCACTATATTATTATTATTATCCTTCCTTTACCTATAAACTTAAGGCTGTGGACTTTAAAAATTATTCATGTAAGAATATAGGGAATGTGTTCATGAGGAAGCTACTAAAGTGTAGCAGTGACATCTTTCTTTGCCCCCATGAACCTGTTTTTTGTAGTAATTTAGATTTTGTAAAGCATTTTTTCATACTGGATTTCATTCATCGTAGAAAGATTTTAGAGCATTAAAATTTGACTTATAATCTTACTTTTGAAAGTATATACAAAACATATCACTATATCAGCATACATATAATATATTAACAAAAGAAATTCACATTTTTTCCAAACACCATGTGAAAATCACATGTATTGAAAATCAGATGGTAGTTTACAGAGTTATCTATTATTGCATGTGATCTCATTTTTAGGCGCTTTTTTAAAGGAGAAGACATTGAAGCATGACACCTTCTCTTTTTGTCTCTGCTTTCTTTATGGGAGATGTACTCAAAGAGTGCCTAACAGAGCAGTGGTTTGTTCACAAGGGAATAGGGAGTTTAATGAATCATACATACTTTATTTGAAAAATATCAATAACCATTCAGTGGTCTAGTCTTGCATAAACTGAATAAAAATCTTTATGTAAATGGTGCATGGCTTTTTTATGAATCATGCTCTATTTTTTAGTACAATGCTAAATCATCTTAAAACGTGTAGTTTTACCTGCCAAGCCTAAGATAAATTTCCATCAGTGATTAAAGACTAGTTCCATTCCCTATAATCCTTGTCAATTATATGAATAGGCAGTAATGGAACACTTTATTTTCTCTGGTTATTAAAACACAAAATAGTAATGCAAATGCACTGTACAATGTCTCCTTACTAGATTGGCAGTGTAATTTATTTAATCAAATTCAGAAGTCAAAGACAGAGAAGCAGGAGTTAGTCTCCTAAAGTCTATGGGGGACAAAAATGTGTTTAGCTAATGATATGCCCACAAAAGATCAAAATGCAAATTTTAAGACTTCTAGAGATTTCTCTTGTCATCACAGTTACACATAATTTTTAGTGAGGAAATTTCAATTTCACTTGTAGAGTTACAACTTTTTAATTTCACGTTCCACATAGACCATTCCCATTCCTTCCAAAGGAAGAAAGTTGGTCATTAAAGTCTATGGCTATGGTGACCCTTCATTTTAAAAATTTTAAGTCACAAAGAATAAAAGTGAATCAGATTTGGATTTATGGTGAAGATTAAATAAAATGCACCTAACAGTGTAACAAGCAGAAGATATAGAGCCCCTTCCCACTGGACAATGCTAGGAAGAAGAAGCTGGTGAATCAGGTTTCAGTGAAAAAGTGTAATGTTGTTGGCATTATCTCCATGATACTCATGACCAGTACTTTGAGTGAAAATTTAATAAAATTAACACTACTTTCTTGATTTATTTTTTCTTTTCTTCTTAATCTTCCCTTCAAGATTAAACTCATCAGCACTTGACAAAAACTGCAAATAACAGCCAGATGCAGGAGTTGGTTTTATCTTTTTATGCAAGTATGTGGTGCTAATTAGTGCAAATTGATTAAACTTTAATTGCCTGATCCATGGCTAATTAATATTTATAAGATGAATGAGCAGGAAAACCAGACATTTATTAAAACACTTTAATGATTTTTCATATGTTTTGACAAAGCAAAGCAAATAGATGTTATGAGTATGGATGTGCTAGACTAGGGGACTGTATCTGTTGCCTTCTTCTACCTGTGAATGCTCTGAAAATGTACATTAACTTTTAAACACATAGCTTCTAAACTTATTTTTCTTTGGGTCTCTTTTCAAATTATTTTCAAATATGTTCGCTATTAGGTCACCACATTATATATGATATCAATTATTGCAGATATAGGTATTAAGATTAACACATGTACAAAATTATATATTTTGCTATTATTTCATATTATGCATTCATGTATTATAATTGCCATGTGTTAATACAGTGTAAAATGTGGATTTTGTAAGCAATAAAACAAATGTCAAGTTTTTTATTTTTTTATTTTAATCTTTTGAAAAAATAATAATTAGAATATCAATTAAGATCATTAACATTTGAATATTTAAATTATATAGACCTGATATGTTTCCACTTAATTATCCTGATGTTTAAAGTTATACTTAACTGTACAAAACTAATTTTATATAACAAAAGAAGTACACATATTAGATGTACATTGTTTAAAGGTAGAATATATTCATTTCTCAAAAATGTTATTTTATGCATGATCAATAAAATAACTTTCATAAATAATTATTTACAATAGAGGCTTATTTAGGAATGTAATTTTCCTTGGTCATTATCTTGATGATATTTCACAATTAATTCATATAATCAATATGTTTTCAGTGAGAAGTTTTTTCAAAGAAAAGTGTTTTGAAAAATTAATAAGACTCTGTGTGGGTTTTTTTATAGCCTACATTTAACTTTTATGTTTAATTCTCTAGCACGTCAAACCAGACCACAGTTTGTATTTTCTTGCATACATACCTCCACACATTTCACTATTTTAAACAAGTTTTATGAACTCGATACTTGGGAAAATGATATTTATTGTAGTCTTAACAAAAATGTTAAATGATCTAAATTGAAGAGGTTGAAATAATCAAAATAATTAATTACATAATTATTAATAATTCAGGTGTAATCAATTCCAAATCAAAAAGTTAGCCCTTTTCCTTTTTCTCAGTTCTCCCATCCTAAATGTTACAAATGTTATTAAAGTTATATTAGCAATTGTGATGGCCTTTTGATGGGTCAACTTGGTTAGGCTACAGTCTATAGTTATTCAATCAAACCCTGATCTAGATGTGGTTTTGAAGGTATTTTGTAGATGTGAATAATGTCCATAATCAGTTGGTAATCAGTAGTTATAACTATAAATGAAATTACCATAAGTAATCCATGTGGGCCTGATTCAATCAGTTGCTAATCCTTAAGAGCAGAGTTCAGACTTCCAGGATAAATAAAAAGAAATTTTACCTGTGAACAGCAGCATCACCCTGTCCCCACGAATTCCAGCCTATCTTGCTTGATAGTGAGTCATACAGATTTTGGGCTTGCTTAGCCAGTTCCCACAGTCATGTAAGCTAATTCCTTGCAATAACTGCTTAATTTATATATTTTACTAGTTCTGTTTCTCTGGTGGAACTCCAATATAGTTACCAAAAGACTTAGTAGCTTCAGTAAGAAATCATGTCAACAGATATGTGTACAATCACAAAATGATGAGATGAGAACTAAGCAGGTATGAACCATTCATGCAAAGATATAAAGAATGGAAGATCTAAATAGGAAATGGACAGTGTAGGTAGGGTACAATAAGTGGTGGACAAGGAGAGTTGAGTAGAGCATTTCTAGCAGAGGTAACAAAATTATCAATGCAAGAGGTATATGGAGAATAATGTTCTTTTTTTTATTTCAGCATATTATGGGGGTACAAGTATTACAGTTATGTATATTGCCCATGCCTCCCTCCCCCCTCGAGGCAGAGCCTC
>VBSM01000605.1:37041817-37066960 GCA_008086735.1 Cheirogaleus medius | reverse complement strand
TGCTGTAGCAAGGACTTCCAGCACTATGTTGAATAGAAGTGGAGATAGTGGGCCTGGTTAGTACTTGGATGGGAGAATAATGTTCTTATATTGATATTATGTATATTTTGGAGAGGACAGTGGCATTTGATGGAGTCTGCCACCTGAGCTTGGTTCACATGACAAAATGTCTGGTGTGACAAGAATGGTTTGTGAACTTATTATGTAAGGGTTATGATGATTAAATACATTTAGGAGGCAAAAAACACAATCAGATTTAAGTTTAGGAAGTCTGGCAGAACTACGGAGGGAAAGATAAATTAAGTGACTTTTGTCTATGTGTTTTTTGTTTTACTGTTTGTAAGCCATAGAGATAATGAAGTTTCAAAGCAAGATAATGACCAAGGGGATAGATAATTGAAAATTAATTTGAGAGAAAGCATGTATTAGGACAGATTAGATGTGGGCAATGATGGAGAGAGAAACTTAAACCTCTTAGTTTTCTGACTTGGGCAAATATGTAGATGACAGTGTTGGGTATCGAGACAGAAAATGTTGAGAAATAAAACAACATTATAGGAAAAGGATTATAATTACATTTCTGAAAGTTTCAAATTTGACCTCCTTGGAGGTTTTTATTTTTCATTTATTAATTTATTTTTTCTATCTATTTATTTATTTATTTATTTAATTTCAGCGTATTACAGGGGTACAAATGTTTAGGTTATGTAGATTGCCTTTGCCCCACTCGAGTCAGAGCTTCAAGTGTGTCCATCCCACAGATGGTGTGCACCACACCCATTAGGTGCAAATAAACCCATCCCCACCTCCCCCTCCCACCTGCCCGATGCCTGATGAATGTTACTACCTTAGGCTCCACCCAATGTCTGTCTACGAACCAGAATATCCATGTTAGAAAATTCAGACGGTGATTTGCCTACACAGCAAAGTTTGAGAAGCACTGCCTAACCAACCCTTACTTCTACTAGCCAAACATCTCTGCCGAAGGCTAGTGATGTCACACCATACAACTCATTTGATTTTTTTTTTCCCTAGCCAGGGATTCATTGCTAATATAGATCCACTTAAGCTGAAAAGCATAAGGATCTTTAAAGTATTACATAAATTAGAAAATTCAGGTTATACCTCAATTTAAAAAGTATGACTTGCTCCATTTCTCAAATAGGTTTCAAATATCCAATCATATGTTGCGGGGGATAGGTTTAAATATCCAAACCTACCCCACAAACACACACCAAAAAAGGAGGGGAAAGGTCATGCTTTCTAACAATTCAGAAAAAGATCTGAATTTAGTTTTTTACACTGCTACTTTAGTAATTATACAAGGATTTAACATCCCTGTGTCCCAGCTTCCCTTCCATAACCTAGATTATCTCTGAAATTGCTTTTACTTATGTTCATTACATTTTTAGAGATTATAAATCCTTAAAGAGAAATATTTTATTTTGACAATGGCATGATGTGTGATTTACTTATTTGTACTTGTAAATTGAAAAATTGTGAAAACCTGTCAATGAATTGACAATTGCATTACTTACATGAAGCCTTCCCTTCTCTTAACTCTGTCTGATTAGAAGCATTATAATGGTATTTTATGTATGCCTCGAGTTTGTGCATTGCTATTTCATTTTTAACCTTAAAATATAGACATTTTTTACTTTGTGTGTTATTATACATGTGGAGATAAGACGTAGACTTGACAACTACTATTATCCTAAGAATAATTCACTGATTTGTACAGGAAGTATCATGGTAGAAGGGCATTCAAGGTTTGTTTTGGTTATCCAATGCTATGTAATGCATTGCCCCAATGTATAGTTACTTAAAACAACACCAATATTTATTTTGCTCAGGAGTCTACAATTTGGACAATTTGAGGGAAGAGTTCAACTCTGTTCCAATTGACTTCAAGAGACATGGCTCAAAAGCTGAGTTCTAGAATCATCTGAAGAAATGTAAATGTGTTGACATATTTCTAGTGGTTGATACTAGATGTTAGCTGGACTGGATGTTGGCTAGGTCCTTAGCTGGGTGGTTGGCGGTGAGCTCTATACATGTTCTCTCCACATGGTTGAGGCTTCCTCACAGCATGGTACCTAGGTTCCATGGATGACAGTGGGGGGAGAGAAAAACAGAGGGATGGGGAAGGGAGAGAGAAAGAGAGAGAGAGAGAGACATTCTGTTTCTTTTTCTGACCTAATTTTAAAAGTCACATATATCACTTCATTGCGTTATATCCATGAGGCAATTACAATGTCCTCTCCAGTTTCAAGGGGAGACCATACCTCTTGATGGGACATAATTAAAGAGGTTCTGGAAGAATATGTAAAATAATAAATATTGCTATGGCAATTTTTGGAAAGTATAAACATCATAGAATCGATTTTCATTTCTTACTCTAAACAGAAGTAAAGCTTTTTACAAAAAGGTTTAACCATTTTTCCCTATATGTTAGCCTCAGAGAATTTACACACACACACACACACACACACACCCTGATTCTCAAAGATACAGTCTTCGTTAAAGAGACTGAATTTGCAGCATAGACTCAGTTTTCATAATCAGTAATAATAACATCCCGTTGGTAGGTTGTAACATGAATGGCTTTCATGTATAGTCACCCACATTGATTCTGGGCTTGAGCATGTGACTTGCTTTGGTCAATAGATATTTTAGTTGTGATACAAGCCGAGACTTGTGCATTGGGCCTTGCATTCTCTTGCTGCTGGGAACTCTTCTGTCTTCGTGCGGTGTAAAAAGAAGCCTGGATAATATGTCAAAGAATGACAGATGATATTCAGACAGAGGTCCCAGACATTGCCTCCATTCTAACAAAATTCCAAATGTGTGAGAGAGTACAGTCAAACCCAGCCTAAATTGATGACCCTTAAAATCATGAGAAAACAAATGGTTGTTTCAAGCTGATAAGTTAAACCCCATGTTAAACTAGCGTAGATCAGACCAGATCGTGTGTGATAGAAGCAACAGGCAATAAACACAAGAATATCCCTCTGATGTTCAAGCAAGATGTTGGGGTGTCTGTACTTTATGGGATGATAGGAAATGGTAATTAAAAATACTTAGCAATCCTGTTCCTCAGAGATTTTGTGAGCTTTTATAAATCCCCAACTTTATAGCCTGGAATAATCCACAGTCCTCCACATCATTCAAAAAATTGCATGTTGCTTATATGTACTTGATGCTCATTTCTGCCTTGAGGACCACACCTTGGCCATTGTGCCAACTTACCTTGCCTCCATTTAGATACAAAACCCAGTCCCTTCTCTTTTCTTCCACACAAGTTTGTATACTCCAAAAATCTCTTGATTTTAATAACTTTAGTAAATATTTGTTGGTCATAGGAAAGCATTAAATTACATTTAGAAGCATAACATATTTAGCAATTAAGATGGTTCGAGTGCCCACTCTTCTCTTTCTTTTCATTTGTCCTCTCTTTCTTATCAATAAATGCTAAATATCGCTTCTACCCTAATCACCCAAAATCTCACTTTTCATTGCCAAACATGTATAATTCTTTTCTAAATATATTATCCATATATAAGAAATCAGTGATAGTTGTTATAATGATAACAGTTTCTCATTTATTTCATAAGCTTAAAAATTAGTTTAAACTATTCTTGGCACCTCAAGGTAGAAAAAGCTTTAGCTAGAGCAAGTCATTTAGAAAAACAAAATAAATAGAGAGACTTGAGCTTGACCAAGGGCAAGAATCCCAAGAGCCAAAATCATGGATCTTCAAAGAAAGAAAATACGAATAATTGCAAGATACATGTTTTTCTCCCTTCTAGATACAAGCTGATTAAATACACTGGGAGTGGGTTTGTATTAGGAGTAATTTAAAGCTTTGTCTACTCAAGACAAAGCTCTAACCTCTATTCTGATTCATTTGTAACCTCTATTCTGATTCAATTGTGACGGTTCTTAATTCTTCTATGTGTTTTCACTGGAACAAGCAATCAAGGTATAAAACACGCTGGGTAACACTAGTGGACAAAGGACCCAGGCTGAGCCAATCAGAGATCTCCTTAGGACAAGTTATCCAGGTTGAGCCAATCAGAGACCTCCCTAGAGCTTCTCTAAAATTAGAAGACTGTCTAGTTATTTTTGGAACATAGACCTACACCCATGAGCTTGGGGCTCAGCAGCCATCTTCCCATTATATGGAGATTGCCTTATTTTGGCAGGGAAGAATGAGGCCAGCATGCAAAGAGAAGTGGAAATAAGGAATGCTGTGAAAGTTGAGATTTTGAGGGGTGGGAGCAGGGGATGGTGTGGGAGAGAGAGAGAGAGGAGAAAGAAAGATATCAGGATTATTATTTGAGTCTAGACACCCTTTGGATGTCCCACGTGTGATCCAATGAAATCTCTGTTTTGTAAAAGCTAGAATTAGTTGGATTTTGTAACTTACTAATAATAGAGTACTGACTTGTAGCCACTGGCAGTTCATGTTTACGGAACTGAATCAAGGAAAGATTCTCTGGGCCAGTAATAGAAAACACAAAAGGGGTTCCTAATACATCAAATACCTAAGACATGGGTTCTAAGTATATATACCACAATCCAAGGCTAAAGAACATGACCACTTATGAAACCCTAGTAGTTTATAAATTCAAATATACCTCAGGCCAAAGTTTACATAACTTGGTATTGCTTCCAATTCACACAGTATCAGGCAGGTTCACTTCCAATTAGAATTACAAAGTTTGCCATCAGATTCTATATGAACAAATTTAGGAAAGGAACTTTAAGGTCAGAGTTGGGTTAATTTATATTTGAATGAAAACCAAGTGTAACGTCTTATGACAGTTTTTAAAATTATGTCTCTCTATTGATCCCCATTCCCAATTCATTGTTTTCTATTTTGTAAAAACCTTATTTCCTATATGTATCAACCATCAACATGTATAGAAATAGCAGTATGCACTGGTTAGCATTTGCTGCACCAACAAACAACCCCAAGATCTCAGTGGCTTGTAACTGCAACACTTGTTTCTTGTTCATGTCACATAAGAGCTGTGCTTTTTAGGAACTTAGCAGTCTGCTGTGGGTTTGGCTGGGCTCCATTTGGCTTGACTGGGCTTGGCTAGACTTGGCAGGGCTTAATTGAACTCTGCTGTTTCTTGGTTTGGCTCCATATCTTCTCACATTCCATTAACCAAGGCAAGTCAGATGACTGTGCCCAAAGCCAGTAAGATAGGCAAACAGCCTCTGCACATAAATAAGGTACTACAAGGTCCCATGGCAAAGGGCATGAATATATATACCATTTACACAGAGAATGAGGAATGGTGGAAACAATAATCCAATCTACAACAGAAATTGAAGGTTTGGGAGGGTTATACCTTAATCCATTTTCACAGATTTAGGGGACATCAAGAGTTGGCAGCTAGAAATCTAACCAAATTTTTGATACCTACAGATAGAAAAAGCAAGCAAAAAGGCAGGTACTCAGGAAATGAAATAGCCATGCCATTTTCACTGAAATATGACCCATTTTCTTCAACACTGTTCCCCAGGATATTACAGGCTAGTCACAAGGAGGAAATCTTTAACTGCATTAATCGGTCCATGTGTATTATCCTACACATGGTCATAATCTGTCCTTCCTCTTATACTATTTAATATCTTAAACAAATCAGTCTGCCCCCCTGCTATTGCCTGAACACTACTGTCAATTTCAGTGTAGCAGTGCATTATGAGAGCAGTAAAATAGACGTTTAGAAAAGTAGACATTTTAAAGCAGACAAACAGGCTCCTGCTGAATCAGAGCAGGCATTTCTTGTTTACTTGATAACTTTTGGGGGAGAAAAAGTGTTAAAATTATTTAGAATGAACATCAAATATTTCAAAATTTTTATTTTTGAAAAAAGGCAAACTACAGTTTTCTTCTAGGGACTTTGAATAATTTTGAATCTTATACAAAGAGTTTTACTTGCTGAATTTTCTTTTTTCCTTCTAAACTGAGATTTTTTTTTAAGTACCTGTAGGAAATTGTCATAATAGTCTTCAAGTTCATTCAGATGAAATATGAAAATAAAAGCTTTCTTTCTCTCTTGTTCTCATATCCCAGACCTACTTTATTCTTTTCCTTTTCCATCACTCACTCAGACTTCAATGGAGAAGTTCATTGAGGATCAAATAATCCAGCTGTTGTTTTCAACTTTCGCTATTTTAATGTTTATTTTCCAAATCATTCCCTATTTTTCTACTAAAAATATCCTGCCAAATCATTATTTTTTCTGGAGCAAATCTAATGCTTTCTGTTGTCAGATATCTGATCCAAATCCAATATTTTTCTTGGCAGTTGGTGAACATAATAATAAGTAGGGATTTTTTTTTTCTTTCCACACTTAGAGCTGAGCAAGAAAGACACAATGCACAATTAAACCCACTTCAATATTGAGGTAAATTCTCACCTTAACATACATTTACAAACATTCTTTTAAGGGAAAATATGTTAAAGCAGTCTCAGTGCTTTTAATGAATATTTGCACTTAACTTTCTAATTTTCAATGCACACCTTTTGAATACACATTGGGAATGTGATTTAAGTAATGTTGTCCTTTCCAAAGCTTTTACAAATTTATTTTTAAAATCTTTCTCAAAATGATAGTATGCATATAAGAAACAGAAAGTTCAGAAACGATTAACAATAAGAAGCAAAATAAAATTAAATCATTCTACTCTGTCATTTCAGTTATACAACCCATTTTTTACTGACGCCTAATTTTATTTCTTTCTTGATTTTCTTCATAACATTATAGAACAGTCCTATCTATGTATTCATAGATTTACTAATTTGAGTTCATATTTATAGCCTAAAAATGTGAGATTTAGATCTCTATCTTCTTCCAATTTCTAATAGATATAGTTTTGCTTTTCAGAAATTTTGATTCTTTAAGGCTTTTTAAAAATTTCTTGTCTTTCCAAAATAGATAACATTTCTGTTTTCCTCAAGTTAAATATCTTGAGGATGTTTATGTTTCTACCCTTCCCTCAACCATTTCTTCCTTTTGCCATTTCCCAATTTCTGTCCAGTATCCATTTCTATCCACATTATTAAGATATATAATATTTTCATTTTACTTTTTGTCTACAATTATCAAGATTTGTTTATAGTAGTATATCTAAAGAGTTAGGAAACATGGGATAATCTTATTCTTAAAGACTATATCAGTTCCATTTTCAAATAATACACTCAAAATACTTTCACTCAACTTAAGAGCATTTTTTTGGGTGAAGTACCTCTGAATTTAAAGCAATGGTCTTGTTGTTAATTGCTAAAAACCTCAAAATATCAGAAAATACAGGTAATAATTTTTGTATGAAATTTTATTTTCAGATTAATAATACTGACTTTTTAAAATCACATTAACAATAAAGTCCATTTTTTCACCATTGCTTTAAATGTAGAGATACTAACCTGAAAGACTTTTAGATGAATTTGTTATTTTGTAGCCCAATACTTAAATCATCCTAGATGCTTTAAATCACCCCCAAACAACTATTAATGAATAGTTTTACAGAAAAGCCTCCAAACCCAAATAAACTAATACGACATAAAACTCTGCTGCAAAATTAATAGTTAATTAACATTAATGAGAAATAATTAAAAATAATACAGTGTCCATAGGAATTTGGTAAGAAATAATTTATCAGAAAAAAACATGAAATGCCACACTATAGTTTTCTGCCCAATGGCAAAGTTCGTATTTCATTCCAACCCCAAATATAACTTGATTCTCCATATCTCAATAAGTTTGACAGAGGACATAAATGTAAGTTCAAGTATAAATATTTGAGAGAGTTAATTCCTAGATTAACATTTCCATTTTAATATGCATTTATTTAGTATATGACAAAGAACAAATCACCAAAGAAATTTAAAAAAAGATATTGTCATTTGAAATTAACTTTGAATAGTTATTTTAGCCACAAATGTAAATAATCGGCCAACGGTAATAAAGGCTCTTAAACTGGAGACGACTGATGTCAATCATTTACTCTTTCAATAAATGTTTACTCCAAAGATAAAAAGAACAAGAATCTTGCCTTAATGTACTTCACTATGCTTTAGTGAGGTGAAACAAATAATTATAAACTAAGTAAATATAATGTATAATATGCCATATGGTGATAAATGTTATGAAGAAAATATAAATCAGGGAAGTGGATAGAAAGAACTAGAGAAAGAGGTACACTTTGAAATGTGGTCAGAGAAGGCATTACAGTAGTTCCCACATTATCTGCAGTGTTATCTTCCACAGTTTTAGTTATCCATGGTCCACTACAGTCCAAAAATATTATATGGAAATTTTCAGAAATAATCAATTCATCAGTATTAAACTGTGCACCATTCTAAGTAGTGTGATGAAATCTCATGCCATCTCACTCTGTCTGACTTGGGACAGTAATCAGCCCTTTTTCCAGCACACCCTTGCGGCAACTGCTACCCACCCGTTAGTCACTTACTAGCTGTCTCAATCATCAGAACAACTGTCGTGGTATCACATTGTTTGTGTTCAAGTTAAATAATAGCCTAACCCCACTTAACAATGCCTACATCATTCACCTCACTTCATCTCATCACATAGTCATTTTATCATCTCACATCATAAGAAGAAGAAAAAGAAGGGTCAGTATAGTATGGTAAGATATTTTGAGAGAAAGAGAGGAGAAAAACCCATTCACTTAAATTTTATTACAATATATAATTGTAATTATTCTTTTTTTCGTTATTAATGTTAACCTCTACTGCATTAAATTTATAAATTAAACTTTATCGTAGGTGTGTATGTATAGGAAAAACCATAGGATTTGGTACAATCTACAGTGTCAGGCATCTACTGGGGGTTTTGGAGTATATCTTCCTTGGACAAGAGAGGACTACCGTAATTGAGAAGAGATGCTTGGAAAAAGTCCTGAAGGAAAGGGTGCAGTGAGTTAAGGCATGTGGGATAAATGCATATAAGACAGAGGGAAAAATGTGAAGACCCTAAAGTAGAATCATGCCAGACTTGTTTAAAGAAAGGTAAGATCAGGGTAGCTGGAAGAAAAGTGAGGAGAAGCCAAATGCACATTGTGGCAGTTTAAGTTTTCCTCCCATTAAATATTTCACATGTCATTAATGTAGACTATATATAGTATAATCAAGATAGTAACTTGTAGGGCATAGTAAGGATTTGACTTTCACTCTAAATAAGATGCGAAGCCATCCGGATATTGAGTAGAGGAGCATCCTGGTCTGCCTTGTATGTCAAAAAGTTTGCTCTGGCTGCTTTATTAAGAATAGATACTTGAGGGCAGGAGAAGAATAGTGAGACCAATTAGAAGACCCTTGCAGTAGTCACAGTGAAAGATGCTGATCACTTGCTTCAGAGTGGCAACATCTGAGGTGGTGATAAATGATTGAATTCTTCAGATATATTGAAGGTAGAGCCAGCATGATTTCCTGATTGATTAAATTGAGGTAAAGAGAGAAGACTCAAAGATGATGCAAATTTATTGGTGTGAACAACTAGAAGAATGGAATTACCATTTTCTTAGATGTGGGAGATTGTAGGAGTCCCCTCATGAGCAATCTGGAAACATAGATCAAGTATTAAGTTTGAGTTATGCTATTATAGAGATGTCTTTGAACAAACTGCATAGCAATAGCAAGTAGGCAATTAGGTATACAATTCTAGAGTCTAGGGGAGTAGTCTAGACTGGAAGAATCCATGTGTGGAGGATACTTAAAACCATGAGAAATAATGGGAGCACCAAGAAAATGCATCTAAGTAAAGGACAGAAAAGCCCTGGGTCACTGCAAGTGTTCAATGTCACGCAGGAGAGGCTATTAAGGAAGAAGGACCTAGGAGTATGTGGTGTCTGGGAAAACAATGGGGGAAAATGTTTAATAAAGAAGGAGCAATCAACTGTATCAAACGCAGCTTGACTGATGGTCAGTAATATGAATCCAAACATTGGGCTTAATAACATATAGGCCTTTGGTTCCCTTGATAAGGGTATTTTCAGTAAGAGGACAAAAGCTCGTTTAGAAAAGTTTAAAAAGAAAACAGAACAGAGAAGATTGGTTATAAAAATTATAAATGTCTTTTTTCAGGAACTTTGCTGTAAGGAAAAGCAAAGTAGAATAGTAACTGGAGGAAGGTAAAGAGTCAAGGAGATTTTGATTTTGCTTGAAATTTCAGCATGTTTTACTTCTGACTGGAAGATTCAATAAAGAGGGAGAATGTGCAGAATGATTAGGACAGAGATGGGAAGCAACACCACTTGAAAAGTCAAAAGGGGATGGGATTTACCGTATCAGGGACATCATCATGTGCAAGAATGCTACATACAGGACAAAGAGCAGCAGACCCTGGAATATGAAGGATCTAGTCAAGAGCTGACTAGAAAATTAGGTGAATCTTCAGTTCTCTCTAATGGTTTAGGTTTACTCCTTTATAGTACAAAGTGGTTACATATTAATATCAAAATCTACTTTTTTATATTACTTCAACCTGTAGTCAGTTAATATACTGGGGAGGGGGGAGAAATACATATATTTCCCAGTCCTTTTAATTGACCATTTTTTTAAATTCATATAACTCAATTTATAAATGACTCTTTAAAAACTCTATTTTGTATGGAGTTAAATATTGTTATGGACCCAATGTTTGGGCCCCCCACCCCAGTTCAAATGTTGGAGCCCTGATCCAGAACATGATGGTATTTGGAGGTGGGGTCTTTGGGATATTATTAGGCTTAGATGAGGTCGTGCGTGTGGAGCCTGCATGATGAGATTAGAGAGATGAAGGGACTAGAGCACTTTCTCTCTGCTATGTGAGGACTTAGTAAGAAGGCAGCCATCTATAAACCAGAAGGAGGGTTCTCACTGAGAACCCAATCATGCTGGCACCCTGCTGGCAGAATTACAGCCTCCAGAACTGTCAAAAATAGTATTTGGTATTTAAACCATCCCATCTATGGTATTTTGTTGTAGCAGCCTAAACTGACTAAGATAAACGTGTGTCATGAAATACAATTCCACAGTGTCTTATTCTGTGACACTGTGGAAAGTCATTACAGTGATAGTATATGCCATGCTGTTGTCATGGTGAGCAAGTAGCCTCCCATCCACTGGTGGTTTAAGTTATCAAATATTGAACAGAATTTTAGTACAAGCAACTCAGGGACTGAATTATCCCCAAGTGTGTGTGTGTGTGTGTGTGTGTGTGTGCATGCACACACATGCTATTCCAGATATTAAATGTGCAGAAGGTGAAAGATTCTCACCCCTTGCCTTCCTCATCTGTCATCTGTAGTGAGGAGATACTCTAAAGATTGGAGCTTTCACAGATCCCTCAGAAGAAAAAGGAAAATGTTATACCCTATCTCAGTCATTAAATGAATGGAAAAATCCCAGAGCCAGGCAAATAGAGTCTCACAATATACATGAGTGAATGAATTTGAATGTATCATACCAATTTGCTGGAACTGCACAAATTAGGGAAATCCTAAATTAGTAGTTTTTTCTAGGAGAATGCAGAACAGTATCTGGAATGTGATCATTGTCGTTATTAGAAAGACTTTAGGAAAATTTTTTCACTAAATTAATGAAAAATTCTAGCAGGGCAACTTAAGCAGCAGAACCCCAAGTTTTTGTCCAAATCACTTTAATTACACAATTTGTCTTTGTTTCACTTTTTGCTAATTCTAAGCTAGGATAAATATTTCATCAAACACTCATGGAGCCCTTATCCTGTGTCAGACCTTGGAAATACATAAATTTAAAGATGTGGTCGTTGCCTTTGAGTTGTCTCCATTTCAGAGAAGAAAATATGTAAACACTCTCATAGTCTTGTTTAACTAGTAGTAGCATTGTTGGGCAAAGTAGATGATTACAGCCAAGAGGAAAAAGGAATATAAAAGGTGCAATATCTGCAAAGCTTAATATCAGTCTGAAGATGTAAGCCTTGTTTTAAGAAATGATCCCAGTCTTCCCCTCATCTCTCAAAATAGTAAGGACATATATAATCAGGTGTTACAGCAGATAGCACTCCATCCATACAAAGTAGGGCGGATCGATTGGGGAGCAGCTGGCAATGGTTCTCTGTTCCTCTCACAGGATAAAAGCCAAAGTGCCCACAGTGGCTTACAAGGTCCTTCAGAATCTGGCGTCGATTCCACCGTGACCTACACTCCTCCTAGCCTCTGTGCCAGCTGCACTGGCTTCTCACTGCCAAGTCTGACACGCACACTCCTGGATTAGGGCCCTTTGCAATCTGCTTTTTTTTCTGGAAGGCTCTTGCCCCAGTTTATTGTCAGGGATCCTTCCATCACCTGCCTCAAAGCTTTGCTCAAGTACCTTCTCAGGGAACCCAGATGTCTTTTAGTCGCTGCCATTCCCTCTACTCCACTCCAGAACCCTCTACGCTGCTCTATTCACATTTTAACCCACTAGATCACTTTTAATCTTTTATTAATATATTGATTTCACTAACTATATCACTTTTTAAATGATGCTTATTTTTATGTGCCTCATTAGACTGTTAGCTACATGAGGATAGCAGTTTCTGTTGAATTTATTTGTTGGTGTATCCCAAATGCTTAGAGCAAGTGCTAAGCACATGATAGGACCCGGCAAAAATATTAAATGAATGAATGCAATAAAAACATTTCTTCTGCATTCTGATGTTGTTTCATAAGAAATTCGTGCTTCTGCTAGACATGGGACCAACACCACAACATGCTGACGCTGATGATGTTATTTTAATCACAGTGCATTTAAAAGTGTAGATCATGCAATACTCAGAGGTGCAGGACCAATGCCAACACCTTATCATACTGTACTGGAAAATATCTAGTGGTTACTAACATCTACTTGTTATAATAGTCAGCACATAAGTATGCATTTATCATATTTATTATAAGTATTTTTTCCTCCCTGTATTAATTTATAACTGGTTATAGAGAAGAAAAGTCAGATGGGAAACACAATATAATTCATACATTCAGTAGATTTTGAATGCTAAGTAAGCACCAAACACTGTTTTGGCATAAGAAACAGAGTAGTGAGTAATACTAATAAGAATCATGTTATCAAGGCATGTACGTTGTAGTGGGTTCCATGTTCACTTTTGCTCTTGATACTGTAAAAGTGATTGTCGTGTTGATTTTCAAGGACAGATTCTGAGATCATGCATTCAGACAACCATATAAAAGACAATGAGTAACAATAACCTCAAGGAGTGTGAGTAATAAGCAATATGGTGTTTAGTAAGAATTAAACAATGTGAGCTCAGGATTTCCTCCCATACCTGCTATTCACATTAATCCTGATTTCAGAACAGGACTTGAGCCTATAAGACAAAGGAAAGTAGAGACACCTGCTGGAGTGACAGGGTGAGGAAGCAGGAAGGAGACGGTGACAAAGACTGTGGCATTTCTTCTAAGGTCACAGAGGAAAAACCATAAGAAATGTGAATAGACAAGAAAGTTCTGACTGCTAATCAAGTGCTTTAAATATTGGATATTTCTAGTCCTTTTATCATAAAATATAAAAGGGTAATAAAAAACAATTTAATATTTGGAGTATTTAATTCAAAATTATTAAGTGTTAATTGAAAATTCATTATTTTTAGCTACTAATAATTAAAGCAATTATAGGAGAGTTCAGTCTCCATTATAACATATTTTTGAGATGAAATATACTAAAAAGTATTTTTCACTTTCAAGAAATTAGACCTCCTATATAAATTCAAAAACAAATACTCAGGCTTCAAGAATCCCTATCCTTTTGGATAGACGGGATGTATTTATTTTCCAGGAGATGTAACAATTAGATAGAGCTATGAGGAATGGAGGATGAGGCCCCCGAGGTCATGGCGGATGTGTTTTCTCAGTTTGCCCATGCTGTGCTAAAAAGCTGTTGTCTAAGGCAAAAGCAGCAGAAGAAAATGCATTTTAAAAAAGGTGGGGGGGGTGCTCCTGTGAATTTATGAGAAGTGCATCACAAAGACAAATATTTCAGCCATGCAATTCCATTCGGCCTTTTCAGCTGTGTGTCCATAGCAAGTCAACGGCTAAATTGAAAAATCAATTCCAATTTAAATTATTGGAATAAAGAACACCAGGAGTCAGAGATAAAATGGCTTTGTTCTCTGAGATCCTTTTTAATTGGAAAGTTATTTCTTCAGGGTATTCTAATGGTTCTGAGGGAAGATTGCAAAATAAAGTTGATCGGCTGGGGGAAGGTTAATAGCTAATGTGCTTTCCTTGCTGCACAGCAGTCTCCTGTCTTTATGACATCTCCCATCATATCTGGAAGGACTGAAGATTCTAAATCATTTGATACATGCGAGGACTGTATTTTTTCTTAGTCTTTCAGAAATCATCCTGAGGCTGAAACCTTGGCAGAGCCTTGATGCTCTTGCACCCTTTCCAAATGGACTTGCTTTTGCTTACAACTATCACACGGCCTTTTTCTTTCTTCTCTTCTTTTTAAAATTATTTTTTTTTGTTATAGGGATGTATACCTAACAATAAAGTGGTATTAATGAAAATAAAAGATACTGGAAACGTATGCTAGTTAGATCTCTGTTCTTTAATAACAAAAAAGGAAGGAAAAACTTTGCCAGCTTGTATTGAACAGAGAAAAAAGAAAAATAATAATACTGGTGCACTTAGTAGATGGAGAACACAGGTACAAAGATAGCACAGAGGAAAAACATGGTATATATAGAAAATGTAAATAAATACTGCTATCAAAAGGTTAAGACTGAATATGCTGAGAAACCAAAAGTCCTATTTAGAAAGCGTCAACCCAAAGTTTAAAAAATAAAGTTTAATTAAACATACAATAACCTTTGCTCTGCCTGTAAAAAATTCTTTGGGGCAGCTGTAGATTAGAAACCCTAAATGAGCATTTAATTTGAAATTAATAAAACAGTTATGGTATGTATTAGGAAAAGTTACTGGGGTTTGCTTAGTATATTTAATTACTGCAAAAGAGATAAATCTTGTTGCCATGTAATGAACTCAGAAGTGCAGATACAGTAAATATGTACTTACGTTCTTGCTATTAATGCATTAAATTTGTAAGAATATTTAAGAATTTAATTAGCATTTAATAAGATAGCTATAGCAATTTACAGTAGTTAGACACTAAATGTAAATTAATATTTTTAGTATTTAATTGATATTAACTAATTAATTACTGTTTATTACACAGCAGCTAGATTTATCTTTTATGGAGTTATTAAATCTCAATTAAAATGCTCTTTTAAGAGGGCACATTCAATTAAAAATAATATTCTAAAGAATTTCATAACTCCTTTCTCTCAGGAATTGGGGTGCATCCGTATACCAAATCAACAGAGGTGGTTTAGAAAGGACCCCAATTGGGCCTATGCATTAGCAAGTCAAGCAATTCAAGACCTGCCACACGTAAGAAGGGCTTATTTATTAATAGTCATACATGTTTTTTTCTATTAAAGTTATAAACTGTATAGGCCTTAGAAAGACTCTGACTGAAAATATCTCTCAACAGTTAATGCTATCATGTTGAGAATTTATTTCTTTGAAGAAAGTAACTATGGGCTATCAAAATTAAAATCCTAATTATTATTAGTTATTTCTCCCTAAATATGAGTTGGTATGGTTTATATCTTAATAAAAGAAAAAATATATATACAAGTTGAGAGTCTGTTGCTCTTGTCAATTCCTGCAGTGTAATATGTGCTCAGTAAATACTATCTGAATGGAAAGTATTCAGTCTCCCACATCGGTACCAAATAATTCCTGGAGCTACTTCATTGTTGCTTTGAAATCTAATCTGAGACAGTATAGAGTAGGGGTTAGTTATCTTCACACTAAGTAGGCCTGTCTAGTTTTAAATACTGACTCTATGATGTTCAAAGTATGAGCCACCTTTAAGAAGTCATATTAATATTAATATTATATATGCATAAAAAACTATTCTGTGCCTCAGTGCTCTTCTCTATAATTACAGATGATAGTGCTCATCTCTGAGGATTGTCATGAGAACTAAAGGAGTTAATAAATGTAGGACACTGTTTAGAATAATACCTAGCACATAATAAAAACTTAGTACATGCTTGCTATTATTATGATCTCCAATTTTAAAGAAATGCTGTTCTCTACAATTTGGAATTGGAGAAGGTACATTATGTTCCAGCATACTAAAAACAATTGGAAAACAAATTAGCTTATTTTTTATCTAGTTTTATCTCCTTAAATAATTAATCTCAGTCATTGTAAATATTTATCATTACCCACAAGTCATTTTTTAGCAAAGCTATAAATTCTTCGTGATTTTAATCTTTTTCTCATGAATCAATTCCTGAAGATCCTTTGTCATTTTTGTTACTAAAATTTTCAAGCATAATGAAGACATTAAATAAAACCTATCTTACATTGATTCTTGCCTCACTCTACTAGATATCCAACACCTCAGCTCAATAAATAGCCATTCATCATTATTTTTTTTAGTTAGTCTTGGGTCTTGTGACAATATTCTTACCCAGGCTAAGTGAAATTAATTTTCAGCTAACATTGCCTTATATCATTTTTGAAACTCAACATTCCACGGTTTATACTGCTAACTCAATGTTTACCTCCTATCTGTGAAATTTGTTTGTAAAACTTATTTATTCAAAAATGATTGTTTGTATAATAATTTAATACATATATATTTTATACTCAATTTCTGTTGTTAATTTTCTGATAAAATGAGCTTAAAATCAGGAGAAACAGATTTTCATACCAGCAACTTAGACATACCATTCATATACCTCAGCTTTCTTTTACTCTTCTGGAGAAGAAAGGCTTTGAATAGAATAATTCTTTTAAGAAAAAACAAACTTTCAAATCTAGCATGCTATTAAATTATATTCATCCAAACAACAAAATTCTTCTCTATTATTTGTGTTTGGCTTAACATTTTTATTTTGCTCCACACTTTTAAAAAATGTGTGTGTGTTTTCTGAAATGAACATTTTGTAAAAGAAAGAAACTTTAATATAAAACAATTAACAAAAAATTGATTAAATGAATGATGCCATATTCTATTCTATGAGTAATAGCAATGGGGATATTAATAGACTTATGATTAAAAGAATAAAAAGCAGTTAAAACAATGGATGGAATAGACAAGTCCATGGAGGTGTGGTGTCTTGCTCCTTTGATTCTTTGTCAGTCTCCGCTGATTCATCCTTGCTCTTTAGATGTGTAAGACTAACCTCTGTGGCAGTCAAGAACTAAAGGAGAAATGACAGAGCATTTGACAGATGTGTAGAAAAAGGTGATTTACTCAAGAAGAAAAAGAATAAAGATGAGAAGAAGAAGAAAGCAACATTTGATCAGAGAAGTTACTAGGAAAGAAAAGAGAAAAAAATGGATACAAGGCTAATTTAGTACTCTTGGGTTTGAAATTGAAATTTAGCACATGGTTTTGAAACTGACTGAAAGGCATGGGGGAGGAAATTGATTTTCATCACTAACATTTTGAATGGATCCAACTGGACATAACAAAGAGAAAAGAACCAAAAGCAATGAGCTAATCATTTTGAGAATCACCTGAAATACCTGCAAGGAGAAAAGTTTAGGGGACAAGAAGAAAATGAAGGCAACAGTAATGACAGAAATGTCTGAAAGGGGACATTTAATGTCCAACTTAACATGGCTTCCTTGACTGCCAGGTCTATTTCCACAGGTCATGAGGTAAGCAGATGCTTCGGTACCCACTTTGGCTAACAGAATAAATTTCAGTCATGTTTTTGGATATATCCCTCAAATCTGTTTTCATTCTTCTCTTGCCTTTTGTAGGTACTTGTTTTCCTATTTCTATTTCTTCTATCCTTAGGTTCCATGCATGACATTGCTAACCGTTGTTTCAACCTCAAATTTCCCCAGTCATATGGCGCTTCACCTTAGCTCTGCTGGTTTAGTGCCCCTCAAACAATATCCTCCTTCATTTTTACCTCACTCTTGAGCACCTCTCCTGCTAGCACATCTACCAGAGGATATAATACACTCTGTTATATAATGCATTGATTTCTCAGCCACAATAAGCTTTCTATATTTCATATGGAATGCCACTAGTGGCAGTATTGGAGGAGGAAAATGCTAGGAAAAAGGAATCCATGACATTATTTAGTCAATATCTATCACAGAGTAACTTGCAATATCATATTCATAACTGACGAGTTAGCCAAAAGTGGGATATCAGAGATATAGCTTAGGAGGACCTGCAGAGAGTGCCCCTTCAAATGTACTTGAAAACAATCATTTCCTTCTGGTTCTGCCAATGCTATTTACATGGCACAGGTTAGTATCTTTTACCAGTTCTGTGTGAGTAGCATGCAGCATTTATTATTTGTCCCATATTTGCAAGTGGTACAGACACACCTCTTCAGGCCCTATTCTCAGAACACTGGCATGATTCTGGTTGAGGGAAAACCAGTCACTTAGGTCCGCAAATATGATGGGTTTGTTACATAAATTTCTTACTCTAGATGTGCAGGCATCCACAAGAAAAATACTATTTTTTTTCAATTTATATTTGAATGGGGTTTCTAGTTACTTACCCAATATTGTTTTGAGATTGCAACCATTGGATGAAAGATTCAAGAGAGAGTATTAACCAGAGTAATGCGTAGTCATGGAATACAACTCAGAAGAATACATAGTTGGTTGTAGCAATGGCTGGGTAAACTACAAAACTATGGGGAAAAAAGACCATAATACATGGAAAGATATGAGAGCTGCATCTCAGAGATTTGGTTTGCTGTGAAGTTTGAGGATAGATATATGATATCTGACTGCTGGAACGGATCTCTGTATCTGATAGCGTTTCAGTTTGGAAAACAGGGCAGCCTAAAAATAAGTTTAGGGCTACCAAAACTGTGCACTACGTATATAATATCTTTCTAAGCATTTGGAGACACTGAGGAATAGTTTATCTTACCTTCAACTTTAACACTCATGACAACTTCAACAGATCATTCTCTAAAGGAAGACAATGTAGAAAACCACCTTCTTTCTTGGCTAGAGACCAGCAGGAAATGAAAAATGAAAAATCCTATAATGAAACTTTAACTTAGACCCTAAACTAAACCTTAAGTATCTATTCACATAATTTAAGGAGAGATCATGTTTTTATCAAATTTACTCACTTTATAGCTCTTCAATAACCAAAATGCTTGTACAGTTTGTCACTGTAAGAAGGCACTGGACAACAGAGGGTGTGGGGGTTGAAGTCCAGATAGTATTTCCCTCACCAAAACTTGAAGCCTGGCACAGAATATGCAAAGCAAGGTAAAGTGTAGTAGTCGTATTTCCTTGGGCATTCTCTCATATTCTAAATTCTGATATTCCACTGATTATAGAATGGATAATGGACTTGAAAACAGTTGGGACAGAGGAATAAAGTAAATTTTACTATATTATATATGAATTTTAAATTGTGAAAAAGAAAAGCTGGTTTGTTTTTTTTTTTAATTCAACAAGTACAGAGTTATATCGAATGGATGCTCTTTAGAGCTGTAGTCTCCAACCCCCAGGCTGTGAACCGGTCAAGTCCATGGCCTGTTAGGAACCCGGCTGCACCGCAAGTGAGCGGTGGGTGAGGCTTCATCTGCATCAGTCTAATAGCTGCATAAGCTCCGGCTCCTGTCAGATCAGTGGGAGCATTAGATTCGCATGGGAGCACAAACCCTACTGTAAAGTACACATGCAAGGTATCCAGGTTGCACACTCCTTATGAGAATCTAAAGGCCGATGATCTGAGGTGAGGCTGAGGTGGTGATGCTAGCGCTGGGGAGAGGTTGAAAATACAGATTATCATTAGCAGAGAGTTTTGACTGCACAATAAATGTAATGCATTTGAATCATCCTGAAACCATCCACTCCCCGCCCCTTGGTTCATGGAAAAATCATCTTCCATGAACTGGTCCCTGGTGCCAAAAAGGTTAGGGGACCACTGCTTTAGAGCAGTTATTCTTAAAATTTGTTGTGAAGACCTACACAAACACAGAACTAATATGAGATATATTGTCTTTCCTCCATCTTTTCAACAAGTTCTGCAGAATATTCCAATAAACATCAAACTTCAAGAAACATTGAATTATAGGAAAATTGCTATAAAAATAATAGAAAAACTACAAATATTCAACATTTACCTCTGCTTACCTTTTTTATAAGATATGCTTCCAACCCAACATTTGTGTGACCACTATTCATCGTGGCAGTCTGATCAATTTTATTTAAAACCAAATTCTTCAGTCTTTAAGTCAATGAATAGATAGAGTGTTCACTTCAAGTTTGAGATACTGGATAATACCAAGCATCATATTAACTCTAACTGGATTAATTATAAAATTTAAAAATACCATTCTTAAAACGGTAAACATTTTTAGTTATGATTATTTTTAACCATTTATATAGTAAAACTCTGCTGGACATTTTCCCTTTCAATTCTCTTTTAAAAATGTTTAATGATAAATCTTTTTCTAATATTCTTTTTTAGCTTTTTTTCTACACTTGACATATACATGTAACTTTCCCATTAATGTAAGTGAAAATGAAATTTATGTGCATTCATTGATAGGAGAATAAAACTCTTCATATCACATTTTCAAATGTAGGCTTATAACTTCTGAGGATATATTTGATCAGGGCAGAAAAGCAGCCTGATGAGTAACATTTAGATTGATAAGACATTGTGATTCATAATTGATATAATCTTAGATCTGCCAGTGCAACAAAAGGTCACTTTGAAATTTGATGGGGGCTACAGCATGGGATTAAATTGGAAATAATATTGTATCACATAAAGAAGGAAGATACTGACACAAATCTACTTATTCATATCAAATTAAAAATATCTTGGAAATCATAGTAATTAACAGCTAGTTCTCAAAACTTGACATTCCACCCAAATGTCACTCCCCAGGGTATTAAACAGGAATTAGAGTGTCCTTTCACTGTCAGACGGATATATACTACTGAAGAAGAGCAAGAAAAGAAATCTGATTCTTGATGACGTTTAGGATTTTAATAGAAGTTTATCACATTTCTTTGTGTTTCTGACTTAGGAAATAATTATAAATCTTACTCCCTTTTTTATATTAATATATTGAAGATTTTATGTATTCATAAATATTCCTTTGCATTTAAAAAATCAAACTATTGGAGAACAGCTAAAAATGTTATTTTTTAGAGCTGTCTGGGTTATGAGGATGAGGACTAGGTTAAAGTGGTATCTTTATTCTGTTTGATCACACAATTTCTCCCTCTGAGAAGAAAACTTTTCCCCATGAGTTACAACCTATATTTCCTAATAAGCTATTCACCTTGTTCTAATTTAAGACTACATCCACTTCTATAGAGAGATACAGAGCATCAATCACCAGCCAGCACCTATCATCACATCAAAAATCAACCTATAGGATGAGGACTGGACCTATTACAACTAAGTGTTAATACCTGCATTTCTTATATTCATGATCATTGTCATTCTCAATTATCCTTTCCTCTTTCTTGCACAGACATACTATTGGTGAAGAATTCTTGACTTCATAGAACCAGGATGTAACAAAACCTGAGAAACTCCTGTGCTTGAAACAACCATGCAGATAAGGAAGCCATTGTTTGAAGACACTGTCTCCACTGAACCCATTGGTCTCCACACATATATTTACACTAGTCATTGCCAAAACAAATACCTTCCTATCATAATGAACTCACAGTCCTTCTTCCCATAATATTTTGAGCATTTGTTGCATTGAACCAACTCCTTCACATTTTCCTCCCTCTCATACTTAACTACTATATCCCCTGAGCTCTGGATGTGTGTTTTTTGGACTTTTCCACATTTTAAAATTCTTTTCTGAATATTGCCATGTCTTAGGGGCATGCCTTTGTAAATGGAAACTTTCTTCTTTGAATTTGGTCTGAAAGTGACATCAGTGTCATCTTTTCTATTTGTTGTCCCAAGATAGTAAACCCCCTTTAGTCTTATGAAACTTTGGGCTTCACTCTATTAGGGTCTTTCACAGTTTCCCCCTTCTCATTGCTGTCATCTATGGAACATACAATCTACATCTTATTCTTTGGAGAAAATGGTGGTTTTCTCTCCACTGCAACTCTTGGCATCAACATGAAGGACTTCCAGTCCATGGTAAATACACACCCATTGGACTGATCTCTCAGTTCCTTGCCCTTATCCTCTCTAGGCACCTCTATTTCCACTCCACCCATTTACTCCTAAAGTCAATGCCTGGATTCCTTCACCACTATGATTCTTTAATACAGTCTATATTCTTTTTAAACAACCAGTCGTCATTCCTTTTTCTCAACCAATCTCCTTCTAAGCTAAGAAGCCATCAGATGGAAGCTTCCTTATTTTCCATCCAACAATCTACAAATCTATCCATAGTTGCACTGGTTTTTGATAACTTCCTTATTTTTTTTCCAATGTAAGAAGTATCTCTCTTCCTAACAAAGGAAAGACCATTAATATTTGTTCTGGATCCCAGATCCTCCCATCTCTTCAAGGTATTACATTCATATTATCTTTTTATTTTTTTGTATTTTCAACTTCTCATATATTATGGATCTTTCCTACCAGCATTTCTACATTTTGTGTATCCCATATAAAGCTGTTGCTATTGTTCTACCTCTTCTATAAAATTCAACCAGTTGCTGTCTATATACTATCTTCTCTTTCTTATCTCTTGTTCCTTCATCAAGGATTTACACACAAGGTTTAACACATTGCCCAGTGCCAAAACTGTTTAGGATCATCTCAGGCTATGCCTGAAACCTAGAGTATACTATAAATATTTATTTATATAATTTAGGAGCCAGTAAAAGATTTGAATTCATAACAAACTCACCCAATTCAGGTTAACAACACTTTATTAAGCCTTCACTAACCAAATGGTTTTTGTAATTTGGCGCAGCAAGAAGGCACTGGACAAAAAGCAGAGTCAGAGTTGAAATCCAGCTAGAATGTGATTCACCAACTCAAACTCTTGACTAAATACTAAAATGTATTTGCAAATTTTCCTGCCAAATGTAACAGCTGGATAATTAAATGAGATAAGCAGTTTCAGACTACTAAAAAGACAGTCTGGATTATGAGTGCATCCCAGTTAAGCACCTGCTTTTACAAAAATCAAAACTTCATATAGAAAAATTAGAGAAACCAGATTCATCGATGGTGTCCCAAATATATTTTAAAAATTAATGAAGATTTAAATAAGTGGGAAAATGTGACCCAAACACAAGAAAAAAGCAGTAATAATAAAACAACGCTGAGATGACTCAGATATTGAATTTTATGGATAATAATGTTAACTTATCTATTAATAATATATCATATCATAAAGAAAAATTTGACAATAATGAACGAATGCACAAGAACTTAGCATACCATTGGAAACAATACAAATAAACAAAATTAAAATTCTAGAACCAAAAAATTTCTGAAATTTAATATTAACGTATGGGCTTAAATCATAAAGAAAATGGGAAAGAAAGGGCCAATGAATTTAAAGATTGGTATCTTAGCTCAGGCTGCTATAACAAAGGAACAGACTAGGTAGCTTATAAACAATAGAAATTTATTTTTCACAGTTCTGAAGACTGAAAGTACATGATCACGGTACCAGCATGGTTGAGTTTTGGTAAGAGCTGTCTTTCATCCTGCAAAATGCTGACTTCTCCTTGTAGACTTACATGGCAGAAAGGGTGAAAAAGTTCTCTGTGGCCTCTTTTAGAAGGGCACTAATGCTTTATATGAGGGCTCCACTCTAATGACCTATTGAGTCCCAAAGTTTGCAACTTCTAGTATCATCACATTGAGGATTAAGATTCCAACATATAAATTGTGAGGGGGACACAAACATTAAGTACAGAACAATATATCAAAGAAAACTATGAATCTCAAAACAGAGAGGAAAAGTATTTAGGGAAAAAATGAACAGAGACTCATAAGGGAAACTTCAAGCAGTCTATAGCATGTATGGAATTGAAATCCCAGGAGAGGAGAGAGAGATGAAAACAGAAAAAAATTGAAAAAAGATAGCCAAAATTGCCCTAAAATTTATGAAATTATAAATTGATAGAGCTCAGTGAATCCCAAGCAGGACAAGTATAAAGAGAACTGTACCTAGCATACCCTACTAAAGTTTTTAGAAACCAACAACAGCCAGAAATTCTTTAAACTAGTGACTAAATAAGATAAAATATCACATAATAAGGAAAATGATATAACAATGGATGATACATTAAATGAAGTAAATTAAGTTGTTTATCAAATATTTTCTTTAAGAAAACTCCAGGAATAGTTGCATTTATGAATTACATCAAATATTTTAGGAAGAAAATAGAAATAATTATAGTTTTTAAATATTTTTCAGAAAACAGAGATCACTTCCAACATGTTTTGTGAGGCCACTATAATCCTAAGGCTATTATTGACAAATAATATTGCAAAATAATTATAGATGATGATTCTTTATAAACATAGAAGCAACAATCCTTAAGAAAATATGAAATATCAACAAATATAATCCAGCAAAATATAAAAATGATAATACTTGATATTAAGTGGTATTTATTCCAACAGTACAAGGTCTAACTAGCCTTTGGAATCAAACAATTGTAAATCTTCATATTAATAAATCAGAAAATCCATATGATCATTTTAACAGTTATAGAAAAAGTATTTTAATAAAATGTGTTAATGATATAAATTCTCAGTAATCTAGGATTATAAGAAATCTTCAACAAACTCATAAAGTGTATCTACAGAAATATACGGTGAAAGTCATACTTAATTATGGGGTATTGAATGTTTTCCACCAAGACTTGAAATGCTAATAATGCTTGTTCTCACTTCTTCATTTCAATACTATAATGAAGTATCTAGCCGTTGCCATAAGACAGAAAAAAGAAGGAAAACACATAAAGATCAGAAACAGAGAAGTCAAACTCTCTAACTTAAGTAACAAGGCTCTTACACAGAAAATCAAGAAAATCTGCATCCGAGATCAGACCCAAGTGCCCGTCAATTCATGAGTGGATAACTAAAATGTGGTACATGCTCAC
>VBSM01000605.1:36945367-37039148 GCA_008086735.1 Cheirogaleus medius | reverse complement strand
AAACGAGCACCACATGTACTCACCAGCAAATTGGTATTAACAGATCAACACCTATGTGGACATATAGGAATAACATTTGTCGGGTGTTGGGCAAGTGGGAGCGGGGAGGAGGGGATGGGTATATACAAACATAATGAGTGAGATGTGCAACATTTGGGGGATGGTCATGCTTGAGGCTCTGCCTCAAGGAGGGAGGGGAGCAAGGGCAATATACATAACCATAATATTTGTACCCCATAATATGCTGAAATAAAAAATAAATAAATAAAATAAAATTTAAAAAATATATACAATAGCCAATAATTGCATGGAAAAGTAGTCAAATGAGTAATCATAGGCAATTACAAATTCAAATCACAATGAGTTATTGCAATATTGCAACCACAATGGTTAAATTAAAAGATTGGCCATTTGACTGCTGTTGGTGTATAGGAATGTTACTAATTTCTGCACATTGATTTTATAACCTGAGACTTTGCTGAATTTGTTTATTAATTCCAGTAGTCTTACAGAAGAATCTTAGGGATTTTCTGGATATAAGATCATATCCTCAGCAAAGAGTGATAGTTTGACCTCTTCTGTCCCCATCTGGATGCCCGTCATTTCCTTCTCTTGTCTGATTGCTCTGGCTAGGACTCCCAACACTATGTTGAATAGAAGTGGTGATAGAGAGCAACCTTGTCTGGTTCCAATTCTGAGTGGGAATGCTTTCAATTTTCCGCATTTAGTATGATATTGGCTATGGGTTTGTCACATATGGTTTTTATCATTTTGGGGTAAATCCCATCTATGCCTATTTTGTTAAGTGTTCTTATCATAAAATGGTGCTGAATTTTGTCAAATGCTTTTTCTGCATCTATTGACAGGATAATATGATCTTTATTTTTACTTTTATTTATGTGTTGAATTACATTTATAGATTTCTGTATGTTGAACCATCCCTGCATCTCTGGGATGAAGCCCACTTGGTTGTGATGGATTATTTTTTTGATAAGCACCTGAACTCGGTTTGCTAGAATTTTGTTGAGAATTTTTGCATCTATATTCATAATGGGTATTGGTCTGTAGTTTTCTTTTTTTATTTTTTCCTTTCCTGGTTTTGGTATCAGGGTGATGTTGGCTTCATAAAACGTGTTGGGGAGGATTCAATCCTTCACCATGTTGTAGAATACTTTCTGAAGGATATACATCAGTTCTTCTTTGTAGGTCTGGTAAAATTCGAGTGTGAAACCATCTGGTCAGGGACTTTTCTTTTAAGGAAGGCTTTTTATTGCTGCTTCAATTTCAGTGTTTGATATTGGTCCATTCAGGAGTTCTCTTACTTCCTTATTAATCCTAGGAAGGCTGTGTGTTTCTAAAACTTTGTCCAAATCAAAGACTCAAGAACCTTCACAATAGCGGCAAAGAAAATAAAATACCTAGGAATATATTTAACTAAGGGGGTGAAAGACCTCTACAGGGAGAACTACAAAACACTGAGGAAGGAAATAGCAGAGAATGCAAACAGGTGGAAAACCATACTATGCTCATGGGTCAGCAGAATCAATATTGTTAAAAAGTCTATACTAATGTGTGCCGTGAGCGCCACCTGGGGATTGGACTCGCTTGAAACTCTGGCATGTGGGGGGGGGGAGGAGTGGTAGGGGCAATCTATGTAACCCTAACAATATTTGTACCCCCATTATATGATGAAATAAAAAAAAAATCTATACTACCCAAAGTGATCTACACATTCAATGCAATCCCTATTAAAATACCAACATCATTTTCCACAGATCTAGAAAAAACAATTCTACATTTTGTATGGAACCTGAGAAGACCCCATACAGCAAAAGCAATCTTAAGCAAAAAGAACAAATTGAGAGGCATCAATTTACCACACTTCAAGCTATACTACAAGGCTATAGTAACTAAAACATCATGGCACTAGCACAAGAACAGAGACAAACACCAATGGAAGAGAACTGAGAACCCAGGTAAAAAAACGATCCTCATATAGTCATCTAACCTTCGGTAAAGCAGACAACATACACTGGGGAAAAAAACTTTATTCAATAAATGGTGCTGGGAAAATTAGATAACCACATGTAGAAGACTGAAACAGCATCTGCACTTTCACCGCTCAAAAAAATCAACTCATGGTGGATAGTAGACTTAAACTTAAGGCATGAAACTATAAGAATTCTAGAAGAAAATGTTGGAAAAACTCTTATAGATATTGGCCTAGGCAAAGAATTTATGAAGAAGACCCCAAAGGCAATCACAGCAACAGCAAAAATAAATAAATGGGACCTGATCAAATTAAAAAGCTTCTGCACAGCCAAGGAAACTATCATGAGAGCAAACAGACAACCTACAGAATGGAAGGAAATGTTCACATGATACACATCTGATAAAGGGCTGATAACTAGAAACTATATAGAACTCAGGAAAATCAGCAAGAAAAAAAATCAAAGAACCCCACCAAAAAGTGGGCAAAGGACATGAACAGAAACTTTTCAAAAGAAGACATACTAATGGCCAACAAACATATGAAAAAAATGCCCAATATCTCTAATCATCATGGAAATGTAAATCAAAACCATAATACAATAGCACTTAACTCCATTGAGAGTGGCTTTAATCATAAAGTCCCAACACAATAAATGTTGGCATGGAAGCAGAGAGATAGGAACATTCATACATTGCAGGTGGGACTGCAAACTAGTACAACCTCTGTGGAAAGTAGTATGGAGATACCTCAAAGGGCTAAAAGTAGAACTTCCATTTGATCCAGCAATCCAATTACTGGGCATCTACCCAAAGGAAAAAAAGACATTTTATAAAAAAGACATCTTCACTTAAATGTTTATAGCTGCACAATTCACAATTTCAAAGACATGGAAATAACCCAAGTGCCCATCAATACATGAGTTGATTAATAAAATGTGATATATGTATTCCATTGAGTTCTACTCAGCCACAAAAACAATGGTGATCTAGTACCTCTTATATTATCCTGGATAGAGCTGGAGCCCATTATACTAAGTGAAATATCACAAGAATAGAAAAACATGTACTCTCCATCAAACTGGTACCTGATCAACACGTATGTGCACATATAGTAGTAACATTCATCTGATGTCAGGCAGTTGGGAGGGGAGAGGATGAAAAGGGTATATTCACACCTAATGGGGATGTTTGGACAGGCTTCAAGCTCTGACTGGGGTGGGGCAAAAGTAATATATGTAACTTAAACCGTTGTACCCCGTAACATGCTGAAATAAAAAAAATGACATATATATGATGGAGATTGTGAAAATTAAAAAAAATAAAGATTGGCAACACAAAATGCTGGCAAGAACATAGAGTAATGCAAACTTTAATGCATTGCTGATAGGAGCAAATAGGTACTAATACTATGCAAAATGTCTGGCAGTTCCTTTTTAAAAATAAATATATACCTATTCTATGGTCCAATAACTCCACCTCTAAATTTCTAAGAAAAGTTAATTCAGCATACATTTTAAAAAATGACTTCATCAAGAATGTTAGTAGCAACTTTATTCATAATGCTCTAGAACTGTAAAGAGCCCCTCAGGAAGAGAAAAGATAACTAAATATGTATATATTCATACGATGAAATACCACTTAGCAAGAAAAATAATGAAACTTCTAATACAAACAATACCATGGCTGAATCTCCAAATGATTATGCTACATGAAAGAAAGAAAATAAAAATCTTTACTTAAAATAACATTTATTGTAATATTCCTCTTACAGAAATTTCTAGAAAAGGCAGAACTAATCTAAGGTGAAGAAAAAGTATTTCAGTGGATGCTCTCGTTGAGATGGAAGTAAACATTTAACTGGAAAAGAGGGAACTTTCCAGAGTGATGATAAGGGTTTCTATCTAAAGGTGATTTGGGTTACACAGGCTTATGCATCTGACAAACATTTCATTGACCTTTGGAACTGACATATACTGTCAGTGAGGATGTAAAATTGTCACAGCTATTTTAAGATCCATGTGCATTATTCCACAGTATTGAAGAAATGTATATGATGTGAAGCACTAATTAATTGTACCCTCAAATAATAACCATGATAAATATAAATATATCTTATATGCACTAGGATACATATATAAGAATATTAGAGGAAGAATTGTTTACAATTGCCTGAAACTGGAAACAATGTAAATGACCATCAATAGGGGAATAGATGAATGGATTGTGGTATATTTATACAGTGAAATGAACAGCATTATAGAAGGATCGACTAGGGTTATCTCCAACAATGTTGATGAATCTTACAAACATAATTTTGAAAGGGAAAACAAGACACAGAATATATTTACAGTGTGATTCCATTTTTATAAATTCCAAATCTGAGCAAAACTAAACCATATTACTTAAAGATGCATTGAAAATACTATTTTTAAAGCAAAACTATTTTTAAAGCAAAAGCATTAATGTAAAATAATCACACGTTAGTTGGAGGGAATAAATTCAGACAAAAATAGAGACGGTGGGCAAGACTACCAAATTGTAAGTAATGTCTTATTTTTTTACCTTTTTGTTATTTATTTAGATAGGTATTTACTTGTGTGTGTAAAGTTTTAATCTATAAATCTCATTTTAAAGTTGAAAACATTAGGAAAATCTCTTATTACATACTTTTGTTACTTCTACAAATTTGTATAACTTACTGCTTTATGAAGATCAAACAGGGATGATGTCAGCATTTTTTAAAGCATAGTAAATTAATAGCAATAAATGGTATTTGTATATATATATAATAGGTCACTGTAACATATACATGTAGAAATAATCAATTACTAAAAATACATGTCATATGAACTTAAAATAATATTTAAATATATGAAAAATCAAATAAATAATCTACTTTCAGTAGGTTAATCTTGGAGCCTTTTGTGAATGAGATGAATGATTGTTATATTTGTTGTCTTAGCAAATTTATTTTTTAAAGTCATATAGTAGGTATCATCTTGTTAAAAAATAGCTGATAATTTTTGACACGAGTCTTTTTTATGTTTGTATATTGAAGCTCCTTTTAATACAGCTTGGTTTGCCTAGGTTTGTTCATTATATGTCAGATAAAGTATTTTAAAATGATAAATGGAAGAAATAAAACATAAATTTGAGTTCTTAGTATTTGTGACTCTAATACCAACGTCAAAATTCTAAAGAGGGTGAGCTGGGGAGTCCTCCACTGTTGTTTTCTTCTCAGAGAAAGATCTGCAAATAAAATACTTTCATATCTACTAGTTTGGTTACTTGATTCTATTCTTGAATTGATGGCTATTTGACATTCCATGATGAATGGTATGTGGTCAGCTATTTCAGACTTTTCCGTTACTAGAATTACATTTCTAATGTAAGGATGGGTTATTATTAGCTAAAGCTTTTATTTCCTGGGATTAGGTAAAATAAAAAGGGTTATTTCTGTTGATACACCCCATTTCACATTGCAATGCAACTATTCAACTGTAAAACGTACTTAGATTTCTATCTGAATGGTCAAGGAATGGCTGATTATGTATTATTGCCCTTTAAAGGGCCAGTGTCACTAATAGTCCAAAGTTATTCATTCAATAATTCCATAGTCTTAAGACCTAGTTTAATTTTCTTTCTCAAAATTTGGTACAATAGTACAGAAAGACATCTAGACATTTAAAAATATATATGAAATAGAAACACTATATTACCTTTGGATAATGTCAGATGAAAGTTTATGTTAATATTTAAAAACAATAGTTGCTTAAAACATCAACTAGATGTATTTTTATTAGTCAATTAGCAACCATCTCTATTTAGAAATATTTATAAGCATTTGCCATTATTGGAATACACTACTTTAAATAATAATAGCATGTTGCTCATCACTGTTTGAGAAAGGATGCAAATAATTCAGGAAGCACCGAGAGATTTTTCCATAGGAGTAAAAATGTAGCAACACAGTTTATGATGCAGATTGTTTATGAGAACAAGACGTATTTCTCTGTGAGTAAACAGGGATTTAGTTCTACTGTTGCCATATTTATCACAGATAATTAAACTTCCATATTATTAAAGATCATCATGTGCCTACTGTTGTAAATAGTATTTATAAAAATGAAATGCACATTTATGAAAAAAGAAGAAATACTGCAATTTCTTTGTATCACAATGACATGGATATATAGAAATCACTACTTGATCTACCACTCCTAAAGGAAGCAGATGTAATATATTATTTAATAAAATTATAAACCTTGAATAACAAACAGGTTAAAATACATATATAAAGTATGAAGAATATTATTATAATCATGCAAGTAATTAAGTGGAATATATGCTATATTTTTATATTTGCAGTTGAAGAACTATTTTTTAAAAGTTGGAAAAATATATGAATGAAGCTAGCAAAGATAATATCAAGAAATTATTGAACGATTCTAAATCTTCTGACAATGGCAATAAAGAAAATTATTCAATAGCGACTAATCTGCATGTATAATGAATATAAATTAAAGCTCACATGTTGCATTACTTCTCATATTCAAAATCATTAAAAATTAAATCAAGAAATATACATTGATAATAAAATTTTATATAATGATAAAAAGTTAACTTTTTAATCATGATGCTAAGCAAAGTATAGGTGAACCTGAGGAACGCGAGCCTTTATGTGCACACACAACATCTAATGATTCTTTCCTTTTTTTCTATTTTAATGTCAGTATGGCCTGTGAAAATGAGAGTCTGATATAAAAACATAATAGAGATATCTTCCTCACAAGGGCAGTAACAACTATTTTTCTAACGAGCCTGTCTAGTGCATTATGTATTTTCCTACTCATGTATTTACTGTAACACAGTCTATAATAGTTTCAAGTAGCTATTCTGCAAATGTGCTTTTAGCTCATGTAGATAGAAAAAGAAAGGAAAAAAAATCCCTTTTTAGGGAGTGCCAACACCCTAGTGACTTTAGTTTTTGTAAGTGATAACACTAACTCCTTTGTTTTGCTTTTCAGTTTCTCCAGGTGAGAATAATCACCTCAGAAATGTGTGGAAGGCTGGGATTTCAGCTAATCCACTGCAGACCAGTGAAGGCTACAGTTTCCTCTTCCCAAAATCTTTCTTTCTCTTTCCCCTTCCCTCCTCTATCCTTCCTCTCTATTTTCTTTCTTAGTAAAAATCTGTTGGCCCAAGTTTTTTTTTTTTTTAAGAAAATATGGTTTATTCTCTTACTGTGACATATCTACTATCAAAAATGGCAAAATTGGAAACCTGTATAAATCTGTTCTTTATATGACTGAATGCCAGAAATAAGCATTTCTACAGTATGAATACTATGCTTTATGGTGGTTTTTTTTTTAATGATATGCCAACTAGAGGTCCCTGTCTTACTTTCAATGAGAGATTATATCTTTAATGCTTATCTTTCTTCTTATAATCTGTTCTTTAACTGCAACTACCTCAAAAACTCTACATAGATGCAGAAGTAGATTGGAAAATAAAATTTCACCTTTCTTTACATAGTGTTAACTTACTCATAGATTTAGTCAGACAGTTAACCAGTCAATAAGCCCACATATTCATACTATTTGGACACTATTTACTAGTCCTTGGGGCTAATGAAGCCTCCCACTTCCTCAAAATAATATTAAGAACGCCATCTCTACTTCCCTTAACAATGACATAGAAACAAAGCTGGGTGATTATATGCTTTTTTCAGAACAAAGGTTAAAGTATTTCAGGAATGGAAAAAAATAGAAGGATGTTGAGGGTTGCAACATTGAGTAATTTTGCTTTTATATCTTTATTTTTTTTCTCACTTTTTAAACAAGAAGATGTGAAGATCCAATAATGGACACAGACTATGTGCCTAGCTGGGCTTCTCTATAGCTGCCTGTACCTGCAGGACAGTACACCATTATCCATCACTTTGCCTCAAGTACTATATTAGAGGCTGTTTCCCCTATAATTATTATCTACAACTTCATGGAGTCAAAAGTAAACAACCTAATAAATTATATTAATTATTATAAATTAAGACTGAATACACTGTTCCAAACTATATTCAATATGGTTCTAATTCTATTATATATTTTTGTTTTAAGGCTCGCACTCTACTCATAGCTGCTTTAAGAATAGGAAGAGCAATTTAAATGCAAAATGCTCTTTTTTTAAAAAAGAGGGTGTAAACCTACAAATGCATCATTGCGCACAAGGATGAGCCTTTCATAAAAATGGAAAGTGAGTAATGAGATGCACCTATTTCCCCAATAAGATTACTTATGAAATTCTGTGGCAGGCACATTCCTCTATGATTAAATCATTCTCAACAGTTCTCTGCCTATTTTTTTTTAAAAAATTACACTTGAGTTTTATTTGCTAATGTCTTTATTCCAGATTCCACAGATTCAAATATTCCTCTTATCTCTTCCATAATGAACTAAAATATTTCTCTTGTCACTTTTTACTATTTACTTCAATAAATAATAACTCATTTAGAGATGATGGTGCTCAAAAACACTTGCTTTATTTTAAGAAGTGCATATAACCTTAGATTTTGAACATCCTTACCCCCAAATAAATTTATTATTTGAAGTATCAATGTTCTTAAAATGCATATACACTATACCTAACAACTTTGTAGTTATTTATCTTTATTTATACTCAGAAAGTTCACGGGGGCATTGTTCCTTCGCTTAGCATGGTTACAGCAGTGTCCACTAGGGAGAGCTGCCTCACAGCACACCACAGCTACCAGCATTACCACCTTTGACGATTCTCCATCACCAGTAACAGTAATGGAGAAAACAATAGTTGTTCCCAAGCAGCTAAATTTAGTGGAAACATCTTTCCAACATCCAATATAATTGTGTGATTATATTTGCAATTTACAGGCATACACAACTGCAGAAATCATCAACTTTAGACTTTGCTACCATTTCAATATAGAATGAACCATGTTTCAAACCATTTTTACTTCCTAATTGATCACTACTCTTTGGCTGAGTAAATGTAACTTTATGATAATACCCTTGATTATAATAAAAAAGGTCACCATGTGTATTACATTGAATATTGTAAAAAGTTGAGTTATATAAGAAAATATAGATTTATATAACGAAGAAATAAATGACAAAGGCAAAGCATTGCTTTCAAGCGTTAAAAAATTAGGGATGAGAAAACAATTGCTAAAACTAAATACTTTTAACTGTAGTACAAGATCAGCAAACTCTGATTTTTTAAGAAAGGAGAGTGTATATTTTAAAGATTATAATGTCATGTCATCCTTATAATCGAGGTTAGGTCTTCTCATCGCTGTACTGATGTTAATGAAGGAGAAAGTTTGTATTGAATTTTGCGTTTCAGGATCATTTTCAGCACAACTTGTTTCATGTTAAAAAGAGAAGAAATAAGACATCATTCAGATTGACTAGCACAATAAAATTCCTCACCTAATATGCATATTTAGACATAACTCTTAAGACTGTAAGTACTTAAAAACATACCATCACTGATTTTATAATATCACATCTTCCAAATCATAAGATTTTTTAAAAAATCATAGCCTCTTTTCACTTGAAACTAATTTTGTTGAATACATTTATATTATTGGGCTCAGTTACATGTGCCTGTTGATTTGTATACAACATTTACTAGTTCTTTCCCTTTTCTTTTCTTTGGTTTTATTTATTTTGCTTCCACATCATTTAGCGTTGATTCTAGCCTAACAATTTTTCTATTTTGCAATTGAGTTTAAAGGGAAATGTTATTAAATCAGGGAATTCCATAAATATTGGTTAAAAGTTATAAATAGGTTGTCTTTGGTATTTGTCAACATAGAGTTCTTTCAATTAAAATATTTCCTGGCTACCACTGCGTGGAAGCTGCGGAAATTGGCTCCACATCCAGCTGGCTGATTCAGTAAGAAATCAGCTGGCCTCAATTTAGATTTCTTTTCTTTTAAAGCGGTGCCAAATTGAGGATTAGTACATTGTGGAGAGGGAGGCGGGCAGCTCCACCCCTGATCGGCCATTCTTCATTCCCTAGAATGGGCTTGCCTTCCCAGCCCCAGCTGTGCGCTGAATTAATCTACACAGGGAGCTGCTCTATCTACACCGTTTTCAACATGCTCATCAAGGCCCTGAGCCACTTCTGACAAAAATAAAATGTGGCTCTCATGACTCTGGACTTGGAGACTTTACTTAGGCTTTAAATATAAACATTCACACACACACACACACACACACACACACACACACAGAGAGAGAAATAAGGAGAGAGTGAGAGAAAGAGAGGGGAGTGCTTTAGTTGCAAATTACAAAGAGGGGCAACAGTTAACATTGAATCTTAGAAAATTTGAATAAGAGGATAACAGATAAGAGTAGAAACATCTATTTCAGGGAATGGGTGTGATTTTACTTCTCCAGAAACTGTCCTTTCACACTAAGTATGTAAGAATAATTTAGTTAGCAATTAGTCTAAGAAGGGACACACCCTTTTCATTGCCTCATGTAAATATTTATGTTATTACCCCTCACCATTGCCCTCTTCTAATGGTAGCTTCCACTCAAATCACCCAGGCCACGGTTTCGTGTGCTAACATTTTCATGTTGTGAGCTTTGCACCTTCTCAGAGCCTGTGAGCTAATTTATGTGACTATGAACTATTTTTGCTTTTATACAAATAAGTAAGGTCACATATGAACAATTTTATTGTGTGTTTTTGTTCCTATAAATTGTGTCCTCTTGTAAAAAATATGCTCAGCCCTTATTTTTGAAGTGTCATTGATGATAATGTCTAAGAAAATGGTTCAGGGTTATGACCTCACTCAAATTGTGAGCCAGCTAACCATATTTGTTTGGGTTTAGCCTGGATTTATATAAACAGCTGTCTGTAGACCATGAAAATAATTTGCTTATGTGCATTTTCATAAATATATGCAAAATATATTATATTCTTTGTGAATTAAAATATTTTAATAAAAGTAAAAAATAAAGAATACAAAAAGAATTTTAGCAGAGCATTTTTGCCTCCCATCATTATCCTGATAATTTGGGACCTACTTTATAATTAGGATAAATGAAGAAAAAATATATATCCAGATGAGCTCTTGAGACACATCCTGTGAGGCTCTATAGCAATCATACTAGTGGAATTGACATCCTGACCAAAAAAAACCCTTATAACATCAAAGATATTAATATTGAGAAATTTGATAAATGTATTTCAGGCCCTGGTCATCTGTGTCTATACCTCCAAATACATTTCATACATCTCCTTAATTTAATTTCTTAACAACCACTGATTCTTTAACATGTTCCAGGTTCAAGGTCAACAGCTACTTCTCTCTACCAACACAGCTAAGTTGCTGAAAGTTATTTTAACTTTCAGATTTTCCTTGTGATATTCATAAGTCTGTAATACTAGGCCATGAAGCTATCAAATCTTCACCTATACAAACGTATTCTAAAGCAGTTGGGAAAAAGGAGACTGTTAAAACTTTAGATTCTGTGCATTGACTTACAGAAAAATTACATGAAAAAACAAAAAGTACGACGTTGGTTATATTAGGTCATATTGTTGGTTTCTGCTTATCATTCCTGGCTGAAATAGAAACACGATATAAAAGAATTGACTTGTAAATGTGAATGTTAACCCAGTTTATACAAAAAGCATATGTGCCTCCCCTCTCTCCAGAGGTGAATTTACATTTGTGTTTTCGGAGAAAAACTAAAACAATAGCAAGAAGAAAACAGGAAAATAAATGTATCTATGGATCAAAAAGCAATTTAGATTGCAATTGCTTCTGTAGAGATGAAATCGTTTCTGGTGCCAGATTAAGAGTAGGAAAAAGTCATTTGGATTCTTTGCCACTGTTGTGGTATAAGAATGCGATGGGATCACGTAGGAAAACAAAGGGAAGTGCTTTTAATTTTTGGCCACAGTGCCAGAAAATGTACAAGGAATGAGATGGAAAACAGGGTGACATCAATGGTCATTAAAATATGACCTATGTCTTGATAGAATAAGACAAATAAAAGTTTTCCACAGCACCTGGCATTTGAACATTAATGGAAATTGTAAGGACAACCTATTCTTTTTACAATAGGCTTAAGTATTATTGTGTTTCCAAATATTCCTGGCATTCATACTTTCGAAACATTGAAAACTTAGTATGTATGCTACCTCAGAAAAAGAAAAAAACCTCAGAAACTATACTGAAAATGTATTGTTTTTACTACTTGGAATAAAAGCATTGTGAATTTGTTTTTGAGAACTATCTTTATTCCATTGGTTACAGTCTATTCCTTCAGCCAATCCAAGTGCCTACCCCAGTAGAGAGTGGTGCTCAGTAAACCAGTTGGCATCTCTCTGCCTGAAAGTGAAACTTCCACAGGGACTAAAATACTACAGACCCTGGAGCTGGTTCATTCCTAAAGAACTGCCCCTTGATTCCTGCTACTGTGAACCTGGGAGCTGTACAGCTGCCCTGATTTCAGCACTTTCCAAATCTTCTTCCTCTACTTTCCCTTAACTCATGCTCATAGTTTTCCTACAAAATTTTCTGTTTGCTTCAGTTATCCACGGTTAACATCTCCTAAAAACCAAAGAAAAAGAAATGACATGAAATGGTTAACTCTGTATGCATTCATAAAATTAGAGTGATACTTTCATTCAATCAATGATAGAATAATGTGTCAACGATACCATAATCGAAGGTATTTATTCTGTTGGAATTTGGCGGTCTCTCAGCAAATTAAAATAATAATAAAATTAGAAAGTTAATGTGTCCTTTTTTGTGTGTGTGTGACCTCACTTTTGATTGACACTTACCTAACTATGTTTTCCTGACTTCCCAGACAGTCAGAACAGGGTTTTGCTGGAGAAATAAAGAATTTTTGAGGAAAGTTTCCTTTATAGGGACATAAGATAGCATTTATAGATTTTTCCTTTTATGAGAAAGAGATTCCATTAAAATCCTTTCATCATATTTGAAACACAAAAAATAGAAAAAAAATTTCTGGGTCTTGTCTATGTAGAAAAAAGCCATAAAACATAAAAACATACATATTTGCATATATATTTACATGTAATTTTTAAAAATAAAATTTCCATAAGTTTAAGATTTAGTCATTGGTAAGAATTTTCAGAATCTATTGGTTACTTACAAAGTAAATAGTCACGCTCCCTCCTTTACTAGCACACTTTTTTTGTGGGAAGTGATAGGAATGTGCCAAACTGAACAATTTTATTTAACATCTATCATTCTATAATGGTTGGCGATAGGACTAACTTCTCGCTTGCATGATGTTGGTATAGGTTTTAATTGGGGCTTCCAAGATAACTCCTCATCAAAGGATCTGACTCAATTATCAGGAAGCTTTAGTCCATTTATTTCTTTTTTGTTTGAATCTTTCTTCTTGCTTGGGAGCACATAGGTAATTGCTTGGACTTCAGAGGCCATCTTGCAAGCACAGGATGGGTATTAAAGCCAGGCTTCGAGCATGATGGGGAGAAAAGATTGAATGAGCGTAGAACATACATGAAACTCATACACAAGAGCCTCTATATCAGTCCTATATTGTCTACCTCTGGATTTATTTAACTAGAGGAAAAATTGAGTGCTTCCTTTATAAGCCACTATTTTCAGATCTTGTATTTATAGCTAAATTCAGTTTCTAGGAAATAGAACCATCAACATGTTTTGTTCATTTTTAAACTTTATAATTTAATTTTTGCTTAAATGTCTTTTGATAACACTATTGTGTTATCAAATTTTATTTCAATTTCTTTTGTTAGCAATAGCTATAGAATTCTAATTAAGAGTTGGATTTCACATCAAACATCATAAGCTCACATTCTAATTTCACTGAATGATTTTACGACATCATACACATTTTTAAATATTCCTGGCCTCAGTTTCTTCTTTCGTAAATTGGGAAAAATAATTATAACATCTATATCGGAGTATTGTTCTGAGAATCAAAATTGCTTTGTAGCATGTCTGATACATTGTAAATACTCAATAAATGAAAATTGTAATAATAAATTTATATATATATATTGTGTGTGTGTGCAAATGGTAGTACTACAAAACAATCAGCAGGAAGTGAAACCTCAGCTTTTCAAAAGGAATGCTAAGTTGTATTTATCTAAACATGTTTCATGTTTTAGTCATTTGAACAATATTTATATGTTAGAATTATAAGTGGACATGATAAATGACTAACTGGCAAAAAATAAATTAAAAAGTTATATGGGAATCAAATTCATGATTTTGGTCTTCATAATGTTACACTGTAATCAAGTAAGGGGGAACATAAATTTACACCACCAAAATATGGAAATTGAGGTTGTGTCTCTTGCAGACTTCAATCTACTTGCTGTCCCATCTCATAATAGCATATTTTACCCACAAAAATGAAGAGTAATACTTGTTGAAAGTTGAGCAATAAAAAATTATCATTTAGTTCTGAGAAAAAAATTCATATGTTTATGGATTTCCATGAGTTATATGTATAAATATTAATTATTCTCCATATGTATTATCTCAGCTCTTTTCTTAAACTAACTCCTAATATACCCAGCCTGCTGACCTGGGTAGCTAGTAAAATTAATTTTCTTAAACTCTTTAGTTCCAAGTATCACATTTTTCTTTTTCTCAAGTACCCTGCAGAATAAGCAAGCTATTTAATACTAAGAAGGCCAATAGTAGTACTGAAATTCCTACCTCCTCTTTAAATAGATATTATAGAAGAATTAAGAAATTATTACCATTGAAAGATTAACTGTAGTTTGTTCACATGTAAGCCTTACTAAGGTGCAAGTATTCCAACAGGGTCTAAAGCAAACAAAAATTTAGATTGAGATAGGAAAAAAGATGAAAAATTTCCTTTGAGGGAGGCTAGGGAAAAGAAGATTTAGTGCACAATATTAGCGTGAGATTTGTTTATTTAAATAGCTTATTATATTTGCATTTTGATGACTCTTACTTCCACACTCTGCTTCCCTAACACTTTTCTACAAATAAGAAAGTGCATTTTTCTGCACCTCTACACTAATGATTCCTCACTCAGCAAGGCTTGCACTTATTAAAGCTTTTTATTGCCACTTTGCTTAAAGAGGTGTTTGAACTCTAGCAGGTAGACAAATCCAGAGGGGAAATTCATTTGAAAGTATTCATAATGGAATACAGAGATGAAAAACAAAAATATTGCTGTGAACTACATTTTTTTTCCTGGTCTCTGCAGATACATCAGATTTCTGCACTTTGACTTAAGAATATGAAAAAGATCTTCTCTTGGGTTCAAATATCTAACAGTATAAGGGATTATTTTCCATTCATCACGGCATGAAGATAAAATTAAATTGATATTAGAATATGACTCATTGACGATATACCAACATAGACTCATTATTTCTTTCTCTTCAAGAAGAAAGTATTTTGAGGAGAATGCATGGTGCTAGTACAAATCAATTTTTATAATTTTCCAACAAATGATTTAAACCATCTTCAATAATATGATTTTCAGTAACTATTTCCTATTAAAAGTTTCTTCTTTTTATTTTCTACTGTTTTCTTAATGAAACATGGTGGAATAACAGAGATACAATGGACACAGTAATCTTTTGCTGAATGTCTTCCTGTTAGAAATATTCACCCTTCTCAGCATTTGTTGCCCTCATAGATGGGCAAATATATTTAATCTTTATATCAGTGAAGACAACTTTTAAGTTTTCTTTTAAGATGAGTCATGGGAGTTCCAAATCCTTAGAATTGTCAGGGCAATAGAAATCTTGAGCCTCAAAATTCTTTTTAAGGCATGGTTTTTTAGTGTTCAACATTTAACTAGCATTTATTGAATGCCTATTTTAAATGATAAAATTTGCCAGTACTCTAAAATGAACTAAGCATAAGTGAAACCCTGAAGGCCTATAGAAAACACTAACTTGAACATTGTGACATAGTTATATTTGTAGAAAGTACAGAAGAGAATTTGAAGAGAAAGAAATACCAGAGAGAGAGTTCCCAGTTGCAGAGAGGATACGAGAAAGTTTTTTACCAGGGACATTTTCAGGATGAGTAGAGAATGAGTGGGAAATGGAGAGAGAGTATTCAGTGCAACAATTTGTAGAAAGGAGGGGTTCAAATGGCATTGTTTGTTCGTTTCAGCAACAAGGTAAGTTTCAAGGTGGTGATAAAGAGTCATAATGTGAAAATGAGAGAAGTTTCGGAGCAGGTTCTATTTTCCATGTCATTGCAGCAAAATTTCTGAATTTTTGTTTATTTGTTTAATTTTGTATCTTATTCAATACACTTTACAGTTGAGATTAACTTCGTGGAATTATAAAACCATTTTGCAATCTTAAGAGAGACGTTCTGTTTCTCCTTATTTAATCTAGGCAGACAAAAAAATGCTTTCCATTCAAACAGGCTTTCATCGACTTCTTATATTATATCAAATATGGCAATTCTCCTTGGGGTTTGGAACGTATTACTTCAGGAGATTATAATGGCTAAAATTTTGGATAAGTAGTTGGAGTCATATTTAGCTATTGGCTAAATATCCCAGGTCCATACAGAGTTTTAAATATCAATCCTATCTAAATAGTTGTTCAAATTTATAGCATACATACAGAATTGGCTAGTAAGGAAATGTGAATACAATCTAGCTTTCTGTTTTGAGTTGGAGCAGCAAGTAGGCATGTAGGTGCTTTGAATCTTTGAGTTCAGAATCACCCATTATTTCTGCTATGTGAGTCCCACTAGGCCATTGGGAAAATCATCATTGTTTTTGTCTCACAGAGTAAAGTATTTTTGCTTCCACTCTGTTGCCCTGCACTTTAGTCCCAGTGGATCATTTACACAATCAAATAAATAAATAAAAGCTAATATTCCCTTTTCTTACTCAAAGAAATGAACTTTACCCAATCTCTACCCTCCGACACTTTGCTCTGTGGTCTTAAATCTGACTGATCTTCTCAGATACCAAATGGCAGGTCCTCAAACTGTTTCTTGAATTCTAGTCTTCAGTTGCTACTGTAGATATTTTGTTACACTCTTGTAAGCATTGCTTAGTATATATTTGGTCTCTAGAGGCTCGTACACGATGAATCAGGATTCCAGTTCTCTCATTTACAAGTAAGCATTTCTTCTAAGTTGCCTTCTGTAGCATCCTCAATTGCTCTATCATCCCCCTGTTGATATACAAAATGCAGTTCAAATGCTAATACTAACAGGAGTCCTTTCTTATCTCAGAAGGCATAACTTTCTATTCTCTAAATTTCGTTTAGATCTTTATTCTTTGCACAAGCATCTTATGCAGCACTGAATCACTTGTACGCATGCAGGCTTCTTCATAATGGAGGTAATGTTTATTTAAATGTGTCTTATTAACACAGCAGCAAAATGCCAGGCACTTAATAAATTCCCAATAAATGTTTGCTAATTCAGAAAAAAGAAGGAAGGAAGGAAGGAGGAAGGGAGGAAAGGAATGAAAGAAAGAAGGAAGGAAAAAAGGAAGGAAGACAGGCATTACTCTATGCAAATTTTAATTTTTAGAGAGTAGATATTCTGTTTTTCCCACATGCCCTTTACTCCTTCTATCCTTAATAGATAAATTTCAATCCAACTCAGAAAACACAAGACATAATTTATAAGTGTGGTAAAATATACTTTATAACATTTTCAGAAAAACTCTGATGTTTTGTATGCATTCCACTCCGTGGACTTCATCTGTGTTTTTCTAAAGCACAGATAACAAAATAAAATCTAAGATTTGTATCAATACATTATTTTCTTATTATTTCTAAATACCGTAATTATTTTCTTTCATGAAAGAAAAAAACACTGAAAAGTAATTGAGCGTTTTGTTTTTTCCCTGTACTTTAAGAGCAATTTAGATTGCTTGACTTCTTGTTTGAAGATGTTTCTGGAGACAGAGTTGCTATTTTTGTAGAGTGAAGCTCTACAGAGTTGCTATTTTTGGAGAGAGAAGCTACAAAATTCAATGCATAAACTGCTGTTCTTTCCACACTATTACACTGGACATGCCTGTTATTCTCTGGAAGGCTTGTCACTCTTTTGACTATTTAGAAACATTTTGTTTGAGGTCAAAGAATGGTTGCATTTTGATGATTTGTTTTGCCTCCTGTGGCTACCTCCTTACTCTTGATATATATTCTTTCCAACAAAGCCATCATCAAATGGGGCATTTTCATGATGACAGCAAGAATAAAACATCTGATGAAATAGCTACTGGATTCATCATATTTATAAAGACAATAATTATAACGTTGGCATTAATTGTGGCCTATTGAGGGTTTTTATTCCTGCCCTTGCCAGTGGGCCCTAAATCCAGGCTTCAATTTCTTTTGCATTAACTCTGCTCAAATATAATGATTATCATTTAACTCGGTGGTTACATAATCCTAGTGAAATTTTAATGTAGACATCTTGCATTAACTTTCTTTCCTTTAGCAACAACAAAAAAGGAAAAGGTGGCCCCTAAATAAATGAAACTCAATTTCACGGCACATTATCTCTTTCAATTCTTTCCTCATAGCTTTCATTTTCATTAAATTCACAGACAACCATAAATTAATAATTACTTCAGGTTGACTAAATGCAGGCCATACTATTTAGCTCTTGCTTTCCTACAGTGGCCCTTCTTGTTCATGCTGGAAAAATGTTAATTTAGATAATGTGGCTTGCCCCTTGTCTTATAATTCTGTTTTGCAGTTTCACTGATCTATAATGGTCTGTTCTTATTAGATAGTATTAACTTTATCTTTTGTTCAATCAAGCTTTACACTTTGCTTAGAAGATAACTATTGCAAACTCTCAGTTGAAATGTGTCATTATCTATATAACTATTATATTTCAATTCTTCCAAAAATGCTTTCTGTTTTTACTAACTTGCTTGTGATTCCCTGCACTCATAAATGTATTGTCCATTAGCTTAAAGTGTGTTTTAGAGGCACTCAAATGGAAAAATCACAATATATACATGAAATTCTAACTCTTTATAATTATAATAATTTCAAGTAAGCTATATTAGTTTACATTTTAAAACATTTGGGTAATATTTGTCTGATTCACTTGGAGAAGTAGTAACTAAAAATTCAACCCAACTACTTGTTTTTGTTGTTTCTCTGACATTTGAAAAGTCTGATTAGCCTTAAGACAAGTTACTGTATTGTTTACTTAAAATCCTACTTCCTTAGACAGCTTTTTAAGATATGCATCTATTTTTATAGAGGTTCCAAAGGGAAAGCAGTTACACAATCATGCATTAGTACACTGAAAACAATAAAATACAGGATCTGCCAGCTAAAATAGAAGTTAAAAGTTTAGTCTCTGGCAATATTACTTTTGGGAATACTTTCACTTTCTCAAGTTTAGGTAAAGCTAGTGGTTGATTTGAACTAAGTAAAATTCCCTCAATACTTTAGAATGCATGCTAGAGGAAATGATGATTTCATGTAAGTTAAATATGTTTAACAAGTTTAAGTTAGACTATAGCAAAAAAAAATTGGTTAAAAACATATCCACATTTCCAATTTATTTCAAGCCTCAAGTAATTTAATTAAAGATGCAACGGAGAGATATTACCTTTACCCCAAAGTATAAGTCCCTTATATAACACACAGTAGTGCTTTCAAATAAATTTTTAAATAAACATTCATACCTTGTGTCCTATGGGGAAAACATTTCTTGTTAGAATATTTCTCCTTTCCTTTGGCTTACTGTGATCATTTCTGTTCCTATCATCCATATTGTATGTAAATCACATACTGCATGATTGGAAGGTATCACATTCCTCAGTTACTAAATAAAATAAAATAAATTATTTTTGAAGGAATATACCACCAGAACTTATTTGAATACTGAAACATTTAATAGTATATTCTAGACTTCTTCTTCCAAATTATGGCAATTTAAAAAATAATAGCCTGGATTGATTTTCTTCACTGTTTATTCACATATGTAAATTGCCTCCAAATTCTCTAATTTGTATGGATGTTATTAAGTTGTAGAGAAACATGACATTTGAAATATTTCATTTTTCAATGACTATTTTTCTTAACCATGATAAATCACATAAGCTGTTTACTAATGTTTATATCCTAGAAATTTCCATGTGTATTGAAAGCATAATTGTTCTGAACCCCACAATCTGAAAAGTCCCAGAGGAAGCATTTGAAATGAGCACAAACAATACAATAGTTTGGAATTGATCTGGGAATCTCATTTCCCTCTTTGTGCTTCGCTCAATCGCTATAAACATTATGATACTATTTTGCACGTATTGACATCACTCAGTGTTTTAGCTAAAACATAACTTGCCTAATAATACAAATTAATTCTACAGGCATTGTACTTTTAACCCTTACATTCTGAACTTTTTTATACTTGGAAAAATGGAGGAATCTAATGTTTATTATATTTAAAACTTTTAGTAATCTTTATGTTTTTCAATTTAAAAAAGAAAAATGACTTAAACATATTAGAGTTTTATCACTAGTGACAACTAGATTAAGGGAATGATGTGTTGGAATATTAATAGATTTTTTTTCATTTTATTCTTAGGCTAAAGATTTCTGTGCACATTTTTAATAAGCCATTCCCAAAATGTAGAAATATCCACTCTCCAATAATTTCTTTCTTGATTCTGCTTTGTAGTCATATGTATTTTTATATTATAAGTTATGATATTTCTGTAAATCTTAAAAAGAATCAAGAAATACATTTTGCTTAAAGAGTTTGTTTAGTAATTATCTATGGAGAATAGAATAAATAGACTTTGTTTATCCAGCACACTTTATATTGCAGATCCATCATGTAATATTTCTTGATGTTTTGATGCTTCTATTATTAAAACCTTAACTATTTTTGGTAAAATGAAAGTATGCTTACCTTATATAATTATTTTGAAGATTAAATAATAAACTTGTCAGAATGGTACCTCTAAATAATACTTGCTAGTTCCTTTCTTTTACATTTCAAAACTACCTATTAACTAAAATTATATTCTTTATTAATATTAAATAACAGTTGAAAAACAGAAATAAAAATGAATAGTTATATTACTAACTACTGATTATTTAGAAAACAGTTTATAGTGTTACAATATGGAAGAATTTATTATATTTTTTTCTCAAGCTTACCATAAGAGAGAAAATATTATATTATAATGTAGAGTTGTAAGAAACATGACCTAATGCCTGTCAAGCTGTGGTTAATGTTAAGAAATTAAAAGTAAATATATTAATGTTTTGAAGAAGAACTAAAAGGGGTGAATGATGGGGGAGTGATTTGGGAAAGTGTTTGATACCCTGAGTCCAAAGAGAGAAAAGGAAATGGTTTGTTCTTCAAACAAGGGAGACCAATCCCCCAGCTATGTCAGTGAATTCCTGATGCCTAGGACTAGGCATCTATGAGAATGATGAAGTTCCCATAGCTAAGAGTATACTTCTACTAGAGACACTTGCTTAGAATAGATTATAGACATCTAGGCATGGAGGATGAGCAGAACATCCAAACAGATTGTAAAACTTCTTTTCAGGACATTCCCAACAATTTATTGAAATTGGTTTCAGGAGGTCAAATTTTTCCTTCCAGCCCAAAATCCCATGAAATAACAGCAACAACAAAAATGTTTTAAAAAAGAGTAAACTTATAGTGGCTCTGAAAAATCATTCAATGCATTATCAGTGGTCCATCAATATTAAATAAATCTTAGAAATAAATTTCTAATCTGAAGGTTAGAAAATATATGGAGGCAAACACATAGAGAAACAAAACTAGAGAATACTTGAGCCCTAAACATGTGTAAGTTGAAATATGTTGGAGATACAAACATTGGAGGAGAATGATACCCAGAGGCAATCAGTGGTGTTACTGGGCTTTTAGGAGTGATAAAGTGAGGTGATGCATTTGGAAAAGGTAGGTAGCCCAGACTTTCCTTCTTCCCCTGATTGTCCTAAGCACCGTTAGTAATAATATATACAATCAAACTAAAGCAGTAGATCTGGAGCTTGGGGGAGAAGGTGGGGCAATGCTCAAGGTAGCCACTAATCCCCTAAAAGGATAATCTATATACATACATGAGAGACTATTGGGCATTAATAAGAATCCAAAATATTTCAGGAAAACCAATCAAAACAATAATAGTTAACAAATGTCAAGAACTTATGTGACAGGCACTCTGCTATGTACTTTACATGAATTATCTGATTGAATCTCTATAACAATTAATAACAAGTATCTATAGTTCTACTATTTTTCAATATGTGAAAAAATGTCAGCACAAAAAATTAAATAATAACCCTCTGATTATATAGCTAAGAAGTGAGAGAATTGGTAATTTATCCCAAACAATCTGACCCCACCGTGTGTGCTCATAACAGCCATGTTTGATGGTATGTCTGAAATCTGGATCATCTCATAATATTTACAAAAGACAAGGAGATGGAAAGCATGACCACCAGTTACTTTAACATCTGTATGGTAAAATTTCAACAGGGAGCAAAAGATAGAGTAGAAATAATCAAGGAAATAATAGAAGAAAATTGTTGAGAGCTGAAATGGTAAGTCTTCAGATTGAAGGATGCATTAAATGCTATGCAGGATTAATAGTAAAGTCACACAAGTAGGTAAATCATGATGTTTCACCATCATGAGGAAAGGGGCTTGCAAAAGGAAAAGAGCTGTTTTTTTAATACATAATTCTCAATTCCAGAAAGAATATAATTTCTGAGAAATCATAGTTTTAAAGCTATGTTTTATTGATTACTTAAGATGTAAATTATATGCAAAAGCAACAAAACAATAAAAAATATTTCTGTTGAAAAAATACTCAAGGATAATCTTCCATATAATACTCTGTTTATGACATTATTATGATTTTGTAACTAACTCTACAGATGATCTTGCAAAAATTGATGTTGAAGTATGAAATGGGTACAAGATCTGGAAAGGGGTTAGAAGTTAAATTTCTGTCTTATTTGGAAGAAATATTTAAATACTCACTATTTCTAAATTGATCAAAAAGATCCAGTCATGCATGACATAATGATGTTTCCACTCATATACCACAGTGGTCTCATAAGATTAATAATATATTTTTATGGTACATTTTCTATGTTTAGATACACAAATATTTGTCACTGTGTTACATTTGTCTAGAATATTCAGCACAGTAACATGCTGTACAGGTTTGTAGCCTCAAAGCAATAGGCTATCCCACATAGCCTAGGTGTGTAGTAGGCTATACCATCTAGATTTAAGTATACTCTGTGATGTTTGCACAGTAATGAAATTGCTGAAGTATGTATTTTCCAGAATGTATACCTGTTAAGCAACACGTCCATAATTATTGCATGATAAATGATTGATGACACTGACAAGGCAACTAGAAATAGAATATACAACCCTCAACCACTAGAAGAAAAATAAAAGAAAGAAAGTAATGAAAATGCAACATTCTAAAAGAAAAAATAAAGAAATAATAGTACAGTATGGTAAAAAATTCTAATTTATGAATGATCTTATTGTAGTCCCTTTTTTTTTGCTATAATAGAATTTCAAAGACTGATTTATCTTGATAAAGCATAACTTCATTCCTCTACTCAATGAACTTCAGTGATCATCAATTGCCTAGTGAATGGCAAGCAAACTCTTCAACCTAGGTTTCTACACCACGACTACACTGAACTGCAGATCCCTTATAACTCTAGAATTTGTAGTTCCTTGAACAAATCTTTAACTTTTCAACTTGGGTTCTAGCTTATCCTCAATTTTCTAAAAATAATGCCTTCTTCTCCATTCTCTAAAGAAATCCTACCAATATCAAATGGCATCACTTCCACAAACTACTCATGATCAACCAAATAGACCTCTTTCCCTTTTATCAATTATGTGGCATTTTGTTTACAATTCTTATGGCAAGTATCCAAAAATATATTGGAAGCTGCTTAGTGTTTCTCAGGCTTTAAATAGAAATATTAATATTTATATAAATATTTTTATATATTTATATAAATTTATATAAATCTATTTTGGAAAGTTATTAAACTTCTCTGAGTCTATATATTTGTATTATAGGGAAACAATTACTTCCCTCATATTAAGTAGAAGAAAAACTTTGAAGTGTAGAAAACATGGCCTTCTGAGTCAGTTTATATATCCCTACTAAATTATAACTTTCTTGAGCACAAGAATTCTAATTTTGACCTTCCTATATATCTTCCATCTTTGTTGTTCCTGTATACAGGGTTAGGTCCATATACAGGGTTAGATATTTAATAAAATGTATTAAATTAAATCCCTTCGCTTAATAATCTATTTAATAATGTTTTAAATTTAGATGATTTCTTAAACATCTGTCTGATTTTCTCACCGGAAGTTCATTGAACTTAATTTAATCTCTGATTATGACCAGTATTAGTGACATGAGAGGCTAGGAATGCCTGACCTGTAAAATCTGAGGTTCACATTGTACATGAGAACTACTGTTCATGGAAAAATGCATGATTTTTCTTGATAACAATTCCAGGAAATATACTGCTATATAGATTGGGTTATATCCATCCAGCAAGGTATTGAATGTCTGCTATATCCATTGCTTTGTCCAAATTTAGATTATGAGTAATAGAGTCATACAAAGTTTACTAACAGGATAAAGTAATTGTTTAGACAATGTTCCTCCTCATTGTATCAAAATGTTTCACACATAGTTAAAAAATGGAGATGGAATAAAGAAAGGTTCATTCTGAAAGTATCCTTCAAAATGCTAAAATACATGAGAAGAATTTTAGAATAGGACTTTAACTTACTATTTAGAAACTTTTATGTGGTTTAATTTGAATTTTTTTTACTTTTTTCTTGCTTTTTTTGTGTGGTTCTATGCACTTTTTGTGCTATGTAACATAATGATATTTCAAAGAAATATTAAGAGGTTACATAAGAATTAAGTAAGTATAAAAATTCTATTTGGGTAAATACTTTATTAAATGGCAGAAACGTTTAATATATTTTTATCACTGATATGTTTCTTCTATAAAGCTGTGAGGTAAGTTTACTTCTAGAAAACTAAGTTTGAAAAGTCAAAGTGGAAATAACATGTGGCCCATGTCAACTCGGAGTTGAAATGAGATTAATGAAAAATTTGAGATATAGGCAAAATGCTAGCATTTTATTTAATTATAAACAGGTATCACAAATTAGTGAAGTCCTAGTAATTGATTGCCTATTTCACAAATTGTCTCTGAAAAGTGGGCATAAAGCAGGTAAAATGTATATTAGGTCTATGTTAGATGTTCCCATATTTTTCTTATCTACCATCCTCTCCTCACTGAAGTCCAGAAATATACGGGGTAGGCTATCAGCCAGAAATGTAAACAAACCAAAAAAACTGTAGTATAATGAATAAATCATTAAGGATAAAATATTAAGGATTAGTAAAAGAATTCTAGTGATAACCAATATGCAATATGCTCATTACAGCCTATCTTGTCCAGTGATTATAACAAAAAATCTGGACTAATACCAAAAAAGACTACATGAGGACCCCTGGAAGTAAATAATAGCAGATGAATTAAGAAGGGAAGTCAAACTTGAAGACGAAAGAAAGGAAAGGCAATAACTTTACTGTTTTGATCATTTTTCCACCCTCCCCTCTATTTCTTTTTCTTATCTCCTGGCTTTTACTTAAGAGCATACAGCAGAGATAGACAGTAAAAATTAGGAGGAACTCCCTGGTTTTCACGGCAGAAACACAGGATCAAAGGACCTCTGTGAGCTAGAGAGTGATTTAGGGAGGATCTCTTTTGTTTGTTGTCCCTTTTCTATTTCTTCCTTGCTCTGAGGCAGCCTCAATCAGGAATCTGCTCCTCTCCCATGGCAGGGTACCTAAAACCTCAACAAAAAAAAATTTCTCTGTCTAAGGTATCAAAAAAGGGACTTCAACTACCCAAAGAGTGTGAGGTAGATCACCATTATTTTGTCTCCGTTTTCTGTCTCAGTTTTGTCTAAGAGCAGCCATAGTATTGTAAAATTGCACAACAGCAAAAGGGGCTACAATTTTAGCTTACAAGTCAGAAGCCTGGGAAAAGGGAAATCAGAATCATAGAGTGTCTGGGAAATCTGGAGATGTGAGAGATGGAGGATGAGGATATCCACAATTTGTATCTGAACTGACAAAAAAACCCCGGTCTCATTCCAATCTATGCATTAATAGAATAGATACTAACAAGCATGGCCAAAGTTTTTAGGTCTGAACTATAGTATAAACCATTGTCTAAGCCCTAGACAAATCCCTGAATACACATGTACAAGGACATTCAAACAACATAGCATAGACTATGAAACTGAATTGATATTGGAAGCACATTGCCTTCTTTGTCCCGTAGAAGGCAAATCAAAACTTTTGATCTGAGCCAAAACATGTCACTTCCTGGCTAAAACAAACAAGAAAAAAAATAAATAATAATTTCCAGAGAATTTTAACAAGACTCAGTTTTATAATATAATATTCAAAATGTCCAGGTTATTATCCAAAATCACTTTACAAAGAAAGACCTAGAAAAAACTGGCCAATTATTAAAATATAATAATAATAATATGCCAACCCCAATGATTCAGATGTTAAAATTATCAGGCAAGGATACAATTTGTCACTGTGCTCTATGAACTAAAGTTGATCACTTTCAAAATGAATGCAAAGATAGAAGTTCTTAGCAGAAAAATAGAAACTGTATAATTGAAACAGATGCCAAAGGGAAATTTTGGAACTGAAAAATACAATATCTGAAATAAAACATTCACTTCACGGGCTCAATAGCAGACATGGGAATGAAAGAGGAAAGACTCAATGAATTTAAAGATAGATCAGTAAAAATTTTCTAGTCTTAAAAACCAGGAGAAAAAAATAGATTTACTAGAACTCAGGAAAATCAGCAAGGAAAAATCAAACAACCCTATCAAAAAGTGAGCAAAGGACATGAACAGAAATTTTTCAAAAGAAGACAGAATAATGGCCAAGAAACATGAAAAAATGTTCAACATCTCTAATCATCAGGGAAATGCAAATCAAAACTGCAATGAGATATCATTTATCTCCAGTAAGAATGGCCTTTATCAAAAAGTCCCCAAACAATAAATGTTGATGTGGATGCGGAGAGATAGGAACACTCCTACACTGCTGGTGGGACTGCGGACTAGTTCAACCTCTGTGGAAAGCAATATGGAGATACCTTAAAGAGATACAAGTAGATCTACCATTTGATCCAGCAATCCCATTACTGGGCATCTACCCAAAACAACAAATGACACTCTATGGAAAAGACACCTGCACTTGATGTTTATAGCAGCACAATTCACAATAGCAAAGTTGTGGAAACAACCTAAGTGCCCATCAATACATGAGTGGATTAATAAAATGTGGTATATGTATACCATGGAGTACTATTCAGCTTTAAGAAACAATGGTGATATAGCACCTCTTGTATTTTCCTGGATAGAGCTGGAACCTATTCTATTGAGTGAAGTATCCCAAGAATGGGAAAACAAGCACCACATGTACTCACCATCAAATTGGTATTAACTGATCAACACCTAAGTGGACATATAGGAATAACATTTATTGGGTGTCAGGCAGGTGGGAGGGGGGAGGAGCGGATGGGAATATACATACATAATGAGTGAGATGTGCACCGTCTGGGGGATGGTCACGCTTGAAGCTCTGACTCCAGGGGGAAAGGAGTGCATGGGAAATATATGTAACCTTAACATTTTTACCCCCATAATATGCTGAAATAAGAAAAAATTTTTAAAAAAAGATTGAATGAAAGTAAGTGGAGTGCAGGCACCTACGAGACAATATCACAAGGTCTACTAATTAGAGAACTAGAAAGAGAAGCCAAAGTGATTGGAGGATAATGAGAAAATAGTTGAAATAATAGTCTGAAAGTCATATACCAAAGTTTTAACAAAATTTGCTCTTTCTCTTCTTTTAAGTCTGTAGTAAAAGTCTGTATGTTTCCCAATATCTATCCTTTCATTCTTTCCTTACTAATGGAAGCCCCAAAATTTTATCTGTCCAAAATGAAGACATCCTTTCTCATATGCACTTGCATCAGATATGGCTATGTGGCTATTTCTTGGCCAATGGTGTAAATAAACATGATTCTCTTCCAGGGGATGCCCTTGAAATGGCATGTGGTTCCTTCCTTCTAGTCTCTTTCTCTCCAGCTGAAATGTGAATTTTTTCTAAAAAAATATTTTTAATTGACACATAGTACTTGTACATATTTATGGGTGTAGTGTGATATATCAATACATGTATCACACTGGGTAATGGTCAAATCAGAGTAATTAGCATATTCATCACCTCAAACTTTTTTCATTTCTTTTTATTGGAAACATTCAAAATCTTCTCTTCTGGCTATTTGAAAATACACAACAAACTATTGTCAGAAATAAAAGGTGAACTTCATAGATCTAGTATTGAATGCTTATTGACATGAAGATGAAGACAATGTCCTATGGGTTGGCATAGGGAGAGGTGGAAGAGAGACAAGAGATAGAAGAAAAATGGGCCTCAATGATATGGACTACTAAGCCACAGGCTGTTATATGACAGAGGAAAAAAAGTGGTTTATGTCATTATCATTCAGTTGGGACTTTGTTACAAGTCCTTTACATTTATTGCAATACAGGATCTCAGCTCAATTGTAATTCAGGCATTCCATAACAACACTATCAAAAATACCCTCTCCCAGGCCATGTGCAGTGGCTCATGCCTGTAATCCCAGCACTTTGCGAGGCTCAGTAGGGAGGATCTCTTGAGGCCAGAAGTTTGAGATCAGCCTGGGCAACATAGTGAGATCCCATCTCTACAATAAAACAATAAAAAATTAGCTGGGCATGGTGGCACATGCTGTAGTACTAGCTATCCAGGAGGTTGAAGCAGGAAGATTGCTTGAGCCAAGGAGTCCAAGGTTGCAGTGAGCTGTGAGATATAATTTAAATGTTGAAATTTGTTAAATGTAAACACATGAGCTAAAAAATGAAAAGGCACAATACTGAAAAGAGTGGGCAATGTGTTTGCATTTGCCATTTCTACAAAGCATAATGGACAACAGCTCATATTTTATTTAGTTCTCCAACAGATGGAAGAAAACTAATGTCACTAAGTGAGAGGTGGAAGACATTCCAAAATTAAAAACAGAAAATACAAGCAGTTTATTCTATCTCTAAAACCTTGTTCTTTGTGAAACAGTAAGTTATTAAAATGAGTATAGTCTGGTACAGAGTTGCAATTTCAAGAGTCATTTTGCATGCTGAAAATTGATTGAGCTACTAGTTCTTTGTATTTTATTTCAAGATTAGTTTTTTATCTATCTTTTAAATTTTATATTAAATTTAAAATTCAATTAGGACAGTGGTTTTAACTGTTTTTATTATTACTGCTGCTTGCTTATGTGCTTCATTTTATGGTCTGTTTGTTTTTTCAAAGAGACAAATATGCATTAGTTACCTGAATCATCAGTTTTACATGAGTAAATTACGTGCTAACTCTAAATTCACTTCTTTATCTACTACTTGCAAAAGTATAGGAGAATGTAAGTCCATTAGGGCAATCATATTTTATAAATAACCTCAAATCCTTCCTAGTGTATAAAATTATTCTTCAAAACTTGGGTATTTTAATTATTAGCAGTAACAAAATAATAATGAGCCACTGCACATAAAAGTGTAGTATTAATACATTAAGACACCAATTTTGCACTAATAAATAACTATGTATTCCCCAATGAGATAATACTTATAGGTGAGGGCAAGAGGCTGGAAGTTATAAACAGATAGTTGTCTCTATTATGATTTCATTTGACTGCAGGAAACAGAACACCAAACCACAATAATAGACCAACAAATAGGGTTTGATGTTCCTCACATAAGAAGTCCAAAGATTGGTGTCCAAGAATGCCTCATTAATTCAATTGTGTCAATCATGCCTGTACCGCTTCTATCTTTCTGCTTTACTTCTTAGCTTGTGATATTCATTCTCATGCTAGTTTGCTCAAATTGTAACCTTTGCTTTTGTAAAAATATGGCTGCTCAATATTCCAGACATCATGACTGTATTTCAGTCAAGACAGGAAGTATGAAAGAGGGTGAAAATTTTTTCCAAGAATTGTATCAAAGAATCAATCCTTTCTTTAAGAGACATTGGGAAATATAATTATTTGTCTAGTTACAATGCACAGAAATGACAATGAGATTTTATTTTTATGAAGAAAAGGAAAACTGTGTATTATGTAGGCAACTGAAGCAAGACTAGATTTTTCCAAATGTCTTTGTCCTGCAGAAATTAAACACATGAGAAATCAGGTAATTTGGAGAACACTCTCAGCCACTTACAGAAAAACTCTTCAAGCTGAGCATACATTCTAATATCCCATTCTTCTCCTGACATTTACTGAATATGTTAAAATAGAAAGAACACAAAGTTGTGTATATAAATTCTCCCCAGATATGTCCCTGAATCTTGATCCACACATGCACAGAGATTTCAATCATCCAGCAAAAGCTGAATGAAAGGGAATAGAACTTAAGCTGCTGCCCACCTTATGGAGTTTGAGTTCAGTCAACTCAACTGTCAGCTTAAGGGGGAAAAAAAACCTCTTGGAAGAACATAAATGAATCCAGAGTTTATACAATATATCATATTCGAAATATAATTAACAATTCTTTGACATATGAGGAAATGAATAAAAACAGAAAAATGTGAACCATTATTAAAAGAAAGGACAATGAATGAGTCCAAGCATGAAATGACTCAGATGATGGAATTAGCAGATAAGAATTTTAAAATAGTTGCTATAATTATGCTCAGGAATGTGTAGTAATGTATAAGCTATAAGTGAAAGATAGGAAATCTCTACAGAGAAGTAGAAACTATATAAAAGAAACAAATAGAAATCCTGAAACAGAGAAATACAATATTTATTTTTTTAAATTGTACAATGATATTGATAAGTAACTGAAAAAAATGTTTACATAAAATATAGAGGAGAGTCACTGAAAAATGTTGCTGCTTCTTACCACCTTGCTGGGGAAAACATACAATTTGGCCATATTCTGAGCAGGTGGCATAGTTTTTAATCAATTTTCTTCTTCCTCCCCCTCCTCCACTTCCTTCTCCTTCTTCTCCTTTACTTGTTATTATCATCATTATGTTCGACAAACAATATCAGTCTGAAAAAAATACATTGATTTCTGGTGCAAAAGTGGTTTACAAATGTCATGAATGTAAAAGGAGAAATTTCTTTAAGGGAGCAATATTATTGAGCATACATATGAATATCATTTTATTAGTTTTATTTATTTATTATTACTTTTATTAATTTTATTATTAGGTAGGAACTTGATTTTTAGAAACTAATTTGACAAAAGGCATAAGCAATAAGCAAATTATCCAGCAAATCTTAGTGAACAAATATATTTTTATGATACATTGTATTTTCTTATCATCATTAATATTTAATCTTTTTGCTATCTACTCTGATATAATTTTTCTTAATTTCCTACTGATACACTCATAAAACCAAAGAAGGCAAAAACATATAATAAAACTAAAAGTTAAAAATAGAAGTCAACTTATTACCAAAATATATCAGAAAGTGCCATTATCTATGAGACCCTTCTAATAGTATTTATTTTGGGAGTCTGGAAAAGAAAGAAATAAAGCTTGTTTTCCTGGAAATGAAGATAAAAAAATTCTACAGAAAACATCATAATTACCAGTGAAGTATTGATAACTGTCCATTTGAGTTCAGAACTAATACAAGAATAGCCACTATCAATATGCCTGTCTAACATTGTGCTAGGCTTCCTAACCAGTGCAATTGGTAAAGAGATAGAAATCAAATTTACAAAGCTTTGAAAGGAAGACATAAAACTGTGTTTTTCCCCACGGATGACATGACTGTGTAAGTCAGGCGTCCTCAAACTACGGCCCACAGGCCACATGCGGCCCACCCAGGACATTTATCCGGCCCACTGGGTGTTTTTGCTGCCACTGCCTGTCCTGCTTAGCAGCCAACTTGTCCTGGGCCCACAGTACGCACTCTCCAATGGTCTGAGGGACAGTGACTGGCCCCCTGTTTAAAAAGTTTGAGGACCCCTGGTGTAAGTACACAATCAAAGAAATCTGCACACTATTAGAATTAATAAATTAATTTAGTTATGTCACTGAATATGAAGTCAATGCACAAGTGTATTTTTTCTGCATATGTGTATATATATACACATATTGTATATATGTGTGTATACATGTATATTCTACAACACCAAATAGAAGATAAATGTGAAAAGTAATGTCATTTAAAATAGCTTAGAAATCTTGAGTACTTATGAATAAATGTAATAAAAGATGTTCAAGCCCTATATATTAAAAACCGTAATCAAAATTAAAGGAGAACTAAATAAATGGAAGTTTACATCATGTTGACATATTGGAAGGAACATGCCTATCCTCCTCAATGATCTTTACATTCAATTCAGTACCAATAAAAGTCGAATAAGTTTTACGTGAAAATCTATAAGTCAATTCTAAAATTTCTATTAAAACTCAAAATTTCAAGAACAGCCAAAAATTTCTGTAAAAGATCAAACCATAAAATTATGCTGTGAGAAATACGGGTTTATTTTAAAGCTACAGCAATTAAGACAGTTTGGTACCATACTAGAAAAATCAAATAGACCAGTGGAATATAGTAAATAGAGGAGAAATAGACCTGTACTTCTCTTTTTCCTTTACATAAGACAGATTTGAAAATGCAGTATTTTGAAGAAATAATGGACCTTTTAATAAATGGGACTCTGTCAATTGGATATACACACAGGCAAAAAAAAAAAAAAAAGAAAGAAATCTTGACCTCCCACAACACATAAAAGTCAATTCTAGGTGGTCTGCAGATTTGAACAGAAAATTTAACATAATAAAGCATTTAGAAAAAAAGTATACTTTATGTTCTTGAATTTAAAAATTATTTATTAATTGGTATACAAAATGTACTAATGGTAAACAAAAAGTTGACAAAATTAGCTTCACTAATATTAAGAATTTTTGTTTAACAAAAGACACTATTAACACAATGAAAAAACAATCTGTAGAGTAGAAAAATACTTTTATTGCATATATTTGAAAAAGCACTCATAATAGTATATGTAACGAAACACTACAAATCAATAAGAAAAAGGAACCATCACAAAAGAAAGTAGGCAGAAGACTTGAACATATACCTCAAAAGATGATTATCTAAATAGGAATTAAATGAATGCAAATGTGCTTTGCTTTTTCTTGTCATAAAGGAAATGAAAATTAAAACCAAAAATAAAATATCACTGCACAACTATTAATACCAGAATAGGCAAAATGAAAAGAACTGAAAATATACCAAGTATTGGCAAGAATTTGAACCAACTGTAACTCCTATGAATTGCTAGTAGGAGTTTAAATTAGAAAACCACTTCTAAAACTATTTTCTAGGATCTATAAAAGCTGAACAAATGCTAACCTTATGACCCAGCAGTTGCACTCTTAGGTATATAGCCAACAGAAATGTGTACATCTGTTCTTTAAAAGAAACATGCAGAACGTTCACAGCAGCACTATTTGTATTAGCCAGAAATTGGAAACAACCCAAAGTTTTTTAGCAGTTAAATGGATAAAGTGTATTTTTACACTATTGTATATTATATAGCATGGATTTTGAACAAGTTTATGTTAAATACAACATCATAAAGAGCCAGAACAAGCATATCTACTGAAATATCCTACCTATAAAGTTCAGAGAAAAGGGCAAAATGAATCAGTGGTATTAAAAATCAGGATGATGGTTAAGATTTGGGGGATATTGCCTATGAAGAGGCATGAGAGGGACTTTCTGGGGTGCTAGTAATGTTCCACTTCTCAATCCAGGCCCTGGACACATGGGTGCATTACTGTCTTTTACAAATTCAACAACCTAAAAATTTATAGTTTGTGCATTTGTCTTTATGTATATTATAAACTTTTTTAAAAGTTTAAAAATCTATACAAAATTTATAAATATCTCCTCATAAAAGTGTAAGTAAGTTTGTAAAATAAAAAATGAAAGTTTCTCATCATGCCCCTTCCTCTCATGCTTTACTACTCCACACCTCACAAACAATCATTTTAAAAGTAGGGTGTAGAAGAGACCATTATTTTCATATATATAAGTGCATGTAGAGATCTCTGTATTGGCAATATGTTTAAATTAATACTTATAAACATACCTAATTCATTTTATAATCTACATAGACTTCCAGCATATGGTTACAATGGTTACCCATTTCCACTTACAGATACTTAATTTTTTCCTATTCTGATACTGTACACAAAAATTATATTATGCACATTTGTGCATGTGTGCAGATATTTGTGTGAAAATTTTTTCTGGATTTGGAATTGTTAATGCAATAGATCAGTAATTTTACATATTGAACTGTGCTACCAATTTGCTACCCTAAATATATAAAGCATATACATTTTAGAGTATCAATTTAGATAAAATGTACATGTATAACTATAGAAAAGTACCATAAATTAAGTGACATAAATTAAAATAATACATACCGTGTAGAGGTAACCTGTTTATGGACGCTAAAGTTACTTAATCTATGAAAGCAAAAATTAACATCATTCAAAAACACCAGAAAAGAAAGTTTGAGGCATAAAACTTATAATCTGTTATGCATTATATGGGGTTGATTGCAAGTAATTTCCAAAATAAACTATGGCGTTCTCTAGAAAAGAATTTAGGAAAGAGGTGAAAACAACCTAAGTGCCCATGTGTACATGAGTGGATTAACAAAATGTGGTATATGTATACCATGGAGGACTACTCAGCCATAAAAAATGGTGAACTATCTATTGTATTATCCTGGATAGAGCTGGAGTCCATTCTTCTAAGTGAGGTATCACAAGAATAGAAAAACAAACACCACATGTACTCACTATTAAATTGGTACTAATCAATCAAAACGTATGTGCACATATGGAGGTAACATTCATTGGGTGTCAGGCAGGTGGGAGTGGGGAAGAGGGGATGAGTAAATCCACACCTACCAGGTGCTGTGCGTGCAGTCTGGGGGTGGGCACCCCTGTAGCTCTGACTTGGGTGACACAAAGGCAATTTATGTAACCGAACCATTTGTACCTCCGTAATGAAGAAGAAGAAGAAAGAAGAAGAAGGAAGAAGGAAGAAGGAAGAAGAAGAAGGAGGAGGAGGAGGAGGAGGAGGAGGAGGAGGAGGAGGAGGAGGAGGAAGAGGAGAAGAAGAAAAGGGAACATATACATGACCTGGAAAAAAAATGAAATTGTAATTGATAGTTCATAAAGGTTACTGTGAGTCATTTATTTCCATATGGGTCATTCCAACAACTGATATACTCAACTTTCTTCCCTGAGACAGTTCTCATGTTTTTCTGGAGAGAGGAAGCCTGCCAGGTCCCACAGTCCTTCTCACAGATACTTTCCACTTATGTAGAACCTGACCCAAAGGAGTTAATCTGAAGTATATTTTTAAAAAGTCTATGTCCAACAGGAACTGCAGGAACTAACAGGACCATTATCTGTAAAGTTGAGTTACCCTTCAAGAGAGTTAATCAGCTAGGAACAGCAACAGAAACCAAGACAATTAGAGATGGATAAAGGAAAAGAAAGTAGCTGAGTCCTGTGACAGTGGAAGACTAGAGATGGAACCAAATGCCTCTGGTGCTGGAAGGAACTACTACTGCCACTTTCCCAGTTCAGTCATCTGAGTTGCTGACAGACTCTTAAGATAACGAAATTCCTGATCAATGTTCTAAATCACATTGTGCTTGGCTGAGATGCCTGTCTTCCTTACTTCTCCCTGTAGCGTTATATAAAACCCCCATTTATCAAACTATAAAGCAATATAGTCAATCAGTTCAGAAATCTGTAAATATCTCACGATAAAAATATACTGTTGGTGATTAAAGAGTCTCTAGAACAACTGGAAATGTAATCACAGTGATGAGAGTATTACTCCAGGGAAGAATAATTGAAAAGTGATTTTTGACTAAAAAGCTTAACCCTAATAAATTAAATCATATTCCCTGATGAAGGTGACAACAGAAAGTTAACAATCTGTATGATGTCTATGAAATGGAACACAATGTTATTCTTTCTAATACTTTCTAAAGGACAGATTGTTTTATGCATATGGTAAAGATATCAGCTTGTGGATACCTTACTTAGTTTGAAGACAAATTAAATCTCACAATGCTGCACAAAACAGACTAAAAAGGGAGGAAACTGTCAATTAATGTTGTAATACCAAACTATTTTAATTGATATAACTTTAACATATATTTTAATGACTAGAGGGTTAAATATATATCAAAATTCTCATGATTATTCTCTAATGTTTATTTTTACATAGACTTTTCAAATTGATTATTTTTCAAGATATGCTGTTGGATTTGTAATTGATACTGTATTAATTAGAGAGATTGATAGCTTCACAATATTGAGTGTTTCTTTCTATGACTGGGATATGTCTTCTCTTTTATTAAAATCTTGATTTAAGACCCTCAGTAGCATTTCTAAAGTTTTATTTGTAGAGAACTTGCATATTTCTTTTTTTTCCCCTAGAATGTTGTACACATGTCTTGCTCCTGTGAGTAGAAAATCTTCTCCAATTATATTAATACTTTTTAACTGATTTTTGGTCTATGTATGACTGCTTTTTAACCAGCCATTGTGCATACTTCTTTTTCTATTTCTATTGTTTAAATGATTATCTTTAACTGGAAGTATAGAACATTATTAGCAAAATGATTTTGCCTGCTACTTTAACATTTTATAATTCTTCTTACTCTGTGTGGATTAATCACACTGCTTCATACTTTCAGAATAATTTTGAGTAATAATAATTACAGTGGTCCTTCTTGCTGTGGTTGTGACTTCCTTAGGAAAGTTTCAAGACGAATTTTGGTTGGAAACATTTTCTCTAATATTATAGAAGCAACCTACATGTCAACTTTTAAGATTCACTTTTAAATCATGTATTGATGCTTCACTTTGTTAAATATCTTACAAGCATCGATAGAAAGTATTGTTTTATTCCTTTACTCTTTTGATATGTTGAATTATTTACACTAGTAACATTTCTAATTTTGAGTTATACTTTTATTTCTGGTAAAAATACCATTTATTCACATTAGTATTCTTTGAAGTCTATTCACAGATATCTTCTGAAAGATTCTTGCTTATATATTTATAAATGCAATTTGTCTATTTTTTGTGTATGCTGCTGGATATAAATAGAATGCTGCATTTAAAAAAAGTGTTTATTCATTTCTTTCTTCCTTTATTGCTTGTGATCTTAAAACTTTCAAATAACATGAAGATCTGGTCTTTAATTTTTTTATAAAATTAATTTACAAAGATGTTTTGTTCTATTGTATTTCTGTAATTTTTATAGAACTAATGCATCTTGAGTAATGAATTTGTTTAATTTGTTAAATCTCTTTTGTACCAAATATAAAAATTATATTTTTAATTTCTTGAATTTAAGCAAAATCTTTTAAATCCATGAAACATCTATTTTACCTATTCTTTTTCATATTAATCAATAAACTATTAAATGTCATCTGGATTTTTTGACTATTAGTTATTTATTTTATTTTTCTAAAATGATAGAATTATTAATATTTTATTAAAGAACTTATAACTCTAAGAAGATAATTTCTAACAATTAGACAGAGACATTGAATCAGCTGGACTCGTAATAAAAATCATAAAACTCTGAAAATCTAAATGTATAAGTGATTTATTAAGTATGATTTAACTGCTTATGGTATAGCCTTGAATCATTGTCCAAAGTTTTCCTCTGCAAAGCAAACATAATGAGACCTATTAAAAGATTTATATCTAAGAAAGATATGTTGAATTCCTACCTTACTACTTACTAACTCAGTGACCTTGGGCCCTCTCTGGTCTTTATTTTTTTCATCTTTAAAACAAGGCAATAATGTATTACATGCCTCTTAGTGTCTATGAGAATAAAATAATAGATAGATTCAATATGCCTTAAACAATCTATAAAAAAAAGTTAAAAAATATGGACCCCAAATATATGCTTTATAAATCTCTCTGTATTTCATATAACTTTATTTTATATGTTTAAATTTTACTACTTTTTAGCTTACTTTTATAGCAAAATTCACATGTGGACTTAAAGCTTTCAATAAGATTTTAAAATATAGTTGGAAGTATCAAATATAAGACATAAACTCTATATTTGTATTACTATGTGTATTTTAACCTATTACTTTTTTACTAAAATCAGGCCTATCATTTGAGATTGTTTGTCAAGAATGCCCTATAAATATTTATTTATTCTTTTCTCTCTGGAGGCCTTGTTAAAAAAAAAAAAAGTGAATCTCTTCTTTTTTTTTTCCTGGTATCTTTCCTTTGAACAAATACTTTATCTTTGTTCCAGTCCAATGTTCATTAACACATCAGTAAGACTGTTCAGTTTATTTTCCATCTTAATATGATTAATGGACCACTGTTTATATATTTTGCTATTGCTTTTACTAACTATTCTGCTTGCCAATTCCACTTTGTTTAAAGTATACATATCCTCCATCTGCTATAACATTTTGTACTAATGTCCCAGCTGTACTAACTCTATTAATTGCATACCATTTATTGAACTTTATTACTCAGAATTAATCCTGTGTGTTTAGAAAAATCTGAACTACTTATGAACAAAATTTGCTCTAGAATCAATATTTTGTACTTAGAGTTTTTAAAATAAAACATTTGTGCTTTTAGCTTCCTTTGAATTGTGGCCCCTTAGTGGAGCTAATAAAATATATTATCCAATCATCTTGCCCAGAAATTGGGCTATTTTTGAGAAAAAGATGGTACCCTTTCCTTTCCTTTGAAAATAGTACATTGATGTCCATTTTGAAGTGGATTGCATGGATTCAGGCAAAAGCATGGCCCAGAATGTATAAATAAGGGTATTAGTTCACAATCTGCCTCTTTTTAGATTAGATATTATGGCATTGACCCTGTCATTAAACCTCTCAGAGTCTCAACTTCCTATTTTGAAAAAATTTTAATAGATATTTACAAATTTTTCCACATAGGATGCCTGTTTTGATTTTTGTTTTTTTACTTCAAAGTATTACATGGATACGCATGCTCTTGGTCACATGGATTGGTTTTGTAATGTTTGTGTCAGGATTATAAGTGTGCCTGTCACCCAGATAGTGTTCATTGTACCCATTAGGAAGGTTCTCGCCCAGCCCCTCCTCTGTCCTCCTCCCTCGTTTGATTTCTGTTGAGTTATACTTCCCTCTATGCACATGTGTGGTTAGTTCCAATTTAATAGTGAACTTTAAATAATATTAAATTTCAATAAAGCAACATGCAAGAAAGTAAAAGAAGCTAGACTAGATGACATTAGATCTCTTTCTCTTGTATCCCTTTCTGGGTCTGGTGTACACTTTACATGTAATGAAAGTAATGTATTTATATTTTCTCTTATCTATGAACTGTCCCTCTTATCTCTCGAACAATTTTGTTTCCAGAGCTCCTTCTATGTAGCTATTTCCAGCTTTACAATCATGAGTCCTCAGATCATAATGAATACCAAGGGTAAAACTTTGACCTAGACAGACAGAATACAGAATGTTTCTGATCCGGTCATATAAAGTTGTCATCCCTTCATCTACCATTGAAAAATTAATTTCTTAGAACAGAGAGCTTTGGGATTTTAAGTCAGGCAAACACAGGTTTGAATCTTGGATGTACTTATTACTTGAGCAACCTTGGAGCTGCAGCATGGCAGCTGGTGCTGAGTACCAATAATCGACTGCAACAGTTCAGAGGTTTTTAACGCAAGTGCAGAAATGTGCCTCATCTAATTTAAGCAAGATCTTAACAGATCTTAATCTTTATTGAAAGCATTCTCTGAAGCTCACATAACTTATAAAAAATTGGAAGACAAATTTTTAAAAATTGACAGGAAAAAAGAAGGCTAGAAAACAGGAATCAGAACAAATTGCATTTAAATTCCTCTGATTCCACAGCAACTACCTTCAGAAATATGGCATCTCACCATTCCTGTGTTCTTGTGTCACTCACTAACTATTCATATTCGTAGGAGACAAATTTAGATAGACTAAGCTTAAATCACGTGAGTGACTACATGTGCTAGGAGTGGGATATAGTGAAGATCTGACTTCTCCAGCTTTTATGAAAGTGGCCACTGCCTCCTACCATGACTACACACAATCGGGGACTCCCTAGAAAGGAGACTGAATTTATTAACAAAAGGAGTCAAAAATGGTAAATGTCTACTACTCTGACCTAAAACATGACTCTCACAATCTAATTCAAGTATGCTTATTCTAGGCAAAGATTCTTAAACATTTTCTTAAAATCATGATCATGAGGTCAACAAACCCAGTAGAGTCAATGATATAAAATATAGCTATACAGCAGTGTACTTTGCCAGTACCATGGACAGGGAGATATGCAAACCAGCTAGGCGACTACAGACAACATTGTTCAGTCCCCTCTGTACTGTGTGATGAACATTCTTATTAATATTCAGCTACAAGCAACATAAGAGATTTGAATCTCCTGTTGGGTGAAATTTTGCCTGTTCATAGGTTCCTACCAGATAACAAAATGCCACTTGATGATTATCTACATAAGAGGTATGACAGATATTGATATCTACTCACCCAAAAGCAATTCAGTCCAATTATTTGTAGCTAAATCTTGCCTCTTATTATAGAAACTGAAAATGCCAAAATATTTTTTAATTCTCTGCCTTTCCCCTTTTATTTAGGGGATGGACAAATGATGCAATTGTTGCCAAAGAAATTTCACAGACAGTGCCTTGGGTGAGTTCTTGGGAAGATTTCTTTCTTAATTAAAAAAAGGGATACCTAAGCTTGGGGGGAAGAAAAAAAAACTTTGCCCAAATTCTATGATGATATTGTAATCTGAAGCAGTGCTGCTTCTAGAATTCAAGAACCTTAGGAGGAAGGAGATTATTTTAGAGAGGTTACAGTACACCTGTGACAGCCTTGAAACCATTTCTCTCTAGAGTGCTTGTTATATAAGGGAAAATTTCTTCATGTTAAAGCCAATTTAGACAAGATTTCCATTACTTACAACCAAAAAATATACTAGGTGATAAATAGTTGGAAATGGGAAGTGGAATGGTATAATTACATGATCCTAAAATAAGGTATTGGTGGAATAGAGGATATAGATTTGAAAATGTAAGTATACTAGGCTGGAAAGTTGATGAAATTTATAGAGCAGTAAACATTTGATTAAAGAGTCTCCTGATATACCATAAGGTATTAAATAGCCCTTGAATCTGTAGTGTTATTAGGAAATGATAGGAAAACTCAAAATATTGGTATTTGTTATCTATTTCTCACAGCTTTCTACTAGATCCTACAAAAGAGATAAACCTAGTCTAAAGTTGGCTGATCTGAAAGAAAGCAAAGAAGAAAAATATGATCCTTATTACGTACTTTCCACCTCTTCCCTTAACTTCCACTGTGCTACTTAGCCTATTTAAAAGATTGGGATCAGGGTGAATGTCAATACGGCAATGGTGTCCCACCTATTTTCTAGCTCACAATTGATATCATTGATATTCAGATCAATGCTGTCTTCTAACCTCTTGCTCATACTAGAGAAACCATTCATGCTTTCCTTTTAGAGGGTCCTTAAAATGACTGTATATTTTTTGAAGCGAATTGATACCCATATGTAGATTTCAAAATGGAGGGATCAACTAAAACTTGGACCTTAACCTATGTTGATTACAATCCAGAGGTTAGATACAAAACTTAAAGTATGATTTTATTAAGTTATAATAAATGGAGCTTTTCATTTGTTCTACTCCCAAACCCCTGCACCTCTTTTTCTCATTCTAACAGACTGTAGCAAAAAATGTAGACAGTCTTGTGGCAGAAACTGGACAGATGCACACCAAGACCACTTTGGAGGGCAACAGTTCCCATCCTCACCTACAGTTAGTTTAGTGCTATATGAGTGGGTTCTGGACAATGGAATATAAGTAAAACTCTTTTGTACTTTCCGGACCTATTCATAAAATGTCCCATATGATCCTCTAGTTTTTTTGTCTGCCATTAACATCACTGAAAGCTCAGGAAGCAGAGGTGGCAGATGGAAAAAATCCTTGAGTTACTGATTGAAAGAAAGCCACCCAAAAGAGCCTCACAACCCACCTTGAACTGTGGTGCAAGTAAAAAATAGACATTTATTGTATCGTGCCACTAAAAGGTGAAGTTAATTGCTAAAACAACTAAAAAACATTATTTGATGAATATCATACTATACAGAGGTTTTGATTAATTGTATAATCCTTTTTATATTTAAATAAATTCATTATTTTCTATCCATCTCTGGTACCACTTCAGTGCAGGATATTTGTGAATTTACAAAAACATGCATTTTTATTTACATCTCTTGTTCTATTTTCTAGTTTTGCTAAATTTTATCTGACTTCCATTTTGCCTTTAGAAGGTAGATCTCTTCTCTATATACCATGTTGACTCTGTTATTTTCAGAAAGCCTTTCTTCTTTAATTATTTGAGAATATCATGCACACAACCTTAACTGAATGTCTGAGATGATGAAAGGGAATCACATTGCCATGAAGTAAACAAACAAATAAATTATAAGCATTAGGCACATTTTTCTGAAGTCGTTTGGCCCCTCTTACCCTCAGGAGTTTCTTGCTGACTGCCATACCCGCCCCCCACTGGTTTCCACCTGTTCTTTCATGTTCCCCTCCTTTCTCTTCTGTTATCTGCTGTTCTCAAGCAACTCCTTTTAACTTCTGCAGATGAGTTCTCTTTGCCTAGCTTTGCTTCATTCAAGACTACTGATCATCTTCATAATGAAACACATGTGTTAGGGTGTGCTTATAAGGAAAAGTTACCCACTTGACAGTAATTCTATAAATACCACTTAAAATGATATCTTTTTCTTCCCATCATAGATGAAATATCACATCTTCAAAGCCCTTCCTCCACCTGAATTTTTAGAATACATTTTTAGAATACATTCCAGTACAGAAACCATTCTAGCCAGAAACCTGTGGATAGTAAACTATGAAAACTTGTCCATGTGAGGGACCCAGACCTTGGAATTTCTGGTAATTATGTGACCCTTCACTGAGGCCCTCACACATGGAATATGGTATTGCCATTATTCCCAGCACATCTCACATATTCTACTGGCAGTTTAATGCCACCTAACTCTTGAACATATTCTTATTAAGATCAAACTCTGTCATTGGAGTTCTTGTGAATTGGCAGAATTCTGATCCCTGATGGATTAAGAATAAAACTGAGAAAGCATATCTTGATCAAGGGTAGAGAGCATCCCAGATTACTCTTGCATGACACAAAGATTGTGAGCTGTATCTATTAGAAACAACAAGACAAAAATTAACTAGAGAAGAAACAATAGGAAACAAATGGAATGGAATGGTGTTTTTTGCAGCTAAGCTATACAAAACAAATAAATAAAAAGAAGCTGAACCAAAATAAAACTAAAGTCTTAGAACTATTCTCCTGTATTTGTTAGAATACAATGGACGGGGCACGTTTAAAAAGTCCTGACAGAGCCATAATGTAGTTCTCTATTGGATTCTTATGCAGGCTGGCATAACGCTACCATTAATTGCTGCAGGGCTACATAACGCTTTTTGTTGAGTTTATTGAAAAGAGTGTTTGAGAAATGCCTATCCAACTCTGGTGAGCTGACTAGGTTAAATAAAACTTAAACAAAGCTTTTTCCATCTCAAGCATCTGAGTTACTCTGCAGTTTTGGAATCACAGTGAGACCCCAGAGACAAGAGTCAACAAAACCAGGCTGTAAAATCAGGAAGGCATTGAATGTTTGGATTCAGGACTAGACACAGGGAAAATGGAAAGAATGACTTCAAAATGTACACTCTCTGCAACAATGTAAAACCAATTTAAAAACATTTTGTTGAGATTGCAGAAGAGAGGTGTTGTGAAAAGTTTTCAGCAAGCAAAAGATTTTTCAAAAAAGTATACTTACAGTGTTTATTAATGTTATTGATATTTTTATTTTGTGTGATGTCTTTCTTAATTTTCAGTAACCTAAAGTATTTGAAAGTTATTTACATGCCCATTTATTATCTAAGTCTTCCTATACCTGTGGAGCAGAAACAAATTCAGTTTTTGTGGACTTAAATCTTACAAAATATTAGATTCTTCTTTAATTGTGTGGTCACCTAAAAACATTGTTAAGACCCTGACCCAAATCTTGCTAAATATCTTTGCCCATACGGGGCCCAGAAACTCAATATTCATTAACTACAGGCCAATTATGTCTTTCCCTATTTCTTATAAACTTTCATTTTATTGACCAAGAATTCTGTTATCAGTAAGTTTGAAACAAATTAAACATCAAGTTTGAGGCAAGCATATAGGTTTGTTCTATTTTCAGAAACTTATAATAAATGTTTTATGCTCTGTCATTTCCAAATTCATTTCATATTTGGATGAATATTTAACCTAGATATATCACATATTATATTTATCCCAGATATAGTTTTATTCCTATCACTTTCTGAAATCATTTATTCAAATTTTTTTTGCAGTTTTCTCTTTTTCTCCAGCTCCACCCTCTATTTTCTTCTTATTTAACTTGTACCTTCTCTATTTTTAATATATTTTCTGATCTTTATGGCCAAGTTGAAATTTTGTCATCATCAATAAATAATAAATAGTATATTTGAACGTAAATATAATAACCATATGTGTACCAAATATTCATTATTTTTAAAATATATCTTACTAAATTTTAGGATGACTTTCATTTTTCCTATCTTTCTGCTTCCCTTCTTCTCACTTCATAAATACTTGCAAGAATGGACTAGTTCCTTATCAATTTGTAAAATGAATTTGGAATGCTGATATATTTTAACAGAAATCAGTCAAAAACAACAGAATATGAATATAAGCTTATACTCACATATGAATTAATTATTTTTGACTCAGTTTATCATAAAATATTTTGTTAATTCTAAAGTTTTCACAAATCAAATTCTTGAAAATTCTACCCCAAGATTCTGTAGATTTTCTCATATATTTTCTTCTAGAAATGTTTCATTTTTAATTTTCATGTTGGTTTCATATTCAATGTTGAATCATTTTTTGTTTGTACTCTAAATTAAAAACTTCATTTTTAAGTGAATACTCTATTTTTTCAGCACCATGTAATTAAACTCCTATCCATTCCCCATTGAATTAATTTGGCACTCTTACTAAAGTCAGTTGAACCTTTACATGTGTGTCTATTTCCATGCTACGTAGTCTGTTATTTTCATCTTGAGTCACTTTTGATAATTTACATGTTTCTAGGAATTTGTCCATTTCATCTAAGTGCTCTAATTTGTTGGTGTACAATTGTTTATACTCTTCTCTTTCAACCCTTATTATTTCTCTAAAGTCAGTAGTAATGTCCTCACTTTCATTTTTTATTTTAATGATTTGTGTCATCTCTTTTTTGTTCTTAATCAAGCTACCTAAAGGTTTACCAATTTTGTTTATCTTTTAGAAGGATCAACTTTTGGTTTCATTGGTTTTCTCTATTTTTTTCCTCTTTTCTTTTTTATCTCTATGCTAATCTTTGTATTTATTTATTTTCTTCCTTTAGCCATTTTGGATTTAGTTTGCTCCTCTTTTTTTTACTTCCTTAAAGTATAAAGTTATTGATGGAATTTTTTCAGATATAGTTTTTCACAGTTATAAATTTTCCTCTGAGCAGTACTTTTTAACTCCCCATAATATTTTGTATGTTATATTTTTATTGTCTCTACAAATTGTCTAATTTCCTTTGTGATTTCTTCTTTGACTCCTTGGTTGGTTGAGAGCATGTTGTTAACTTCTGTATATGAGTAGATTTTCCAGTTTTCCTTCTGTTATCGATTTCTAGCTTCATTCCATTGGGATATAGAAAGATACTTTATTGAGAATTTCTTGTATATGACCAGTTGCTTCATTCTTGCTGCTTTCAAGATTTTCTCTTAGTCTTTGTCTTTTTACAGTTTGATTATAATGTGTCTTAGTGTGGCTCCCTGAGATTATGCTGCTTAGAGTTCATTGGGCTTCTTGTATGTGTAGTTTCATTTTTTTCCATCAATTTGGGAGAGTTTTTGGCCATTATTTCTTCAAATATCCTTTCTGCCCTTTTTCTATCTTATCTCCTTCTGCTACTTCCATAACGTCTATGTTATTCCACTTGATGGTTTCTCACGTATCTCTTACGCTCTGTTCACTTTTCTTCATCCTTTCTTATTCCTGTTCTTGACTGAATAATTTCAGTTGTCTTATCGTCAGTTTCACTGATCCTTTCTTTTACCACAGAAATACAAAACAACATCCAATATTACTAAAAAAAAACTCTATGCATACAAACTAGAGAATCAAGAGGAAATGCCTGAATTTTTGGAATCACACAACCTCCCAAATTTGACTCAAGAAGAAATAGAAAACCTGAGCAGACCAATAATGGTAGTGAGTTTGACATAGTAATAAAAAATCTCTCAAAACAACAAAAAATCCCAGGAGCAGATGGATCCACAGCTGAATTCTACCAGATCTACAAAGATGAATTGGCACCTATCCTACTGAAACTATTCCCTAACATCAAGAAGGAGGGAATCCTCCTTCACTCGTTCTATGAAGTCACTATCACTCTGATACTAAAGCCATTAAAGAACATAACAAAAAAAAAGAAAATTACAGACCCATAGAATGCTTTGATCTACTAGTATTGGTTATTACTGTTATTAATGCTAGAGTAACACTAACCCTAGCCCTAGGCTATTGAGAATGTAAATGTCAGGAGGTAGTATGGTTTCTCATAAACAGGAAAACAGTGCCCATATATCTTGATTTTACCAGAAGGACCCCAGTTTATAACCACTGTTCTAGCATATAAACAGGATCCTTTTTCAATCAAAGTGTTGTAATTTGGATAAACAGATGATTGCTTAGCTTTGATGCTATGGACATTACACCATAGCATATTGATCTTTAAGAAAGAGAGTAGCCCAGCATGGGGGCTCATGCTTGTAATCACAGCACTTTGGGAGGCTGAGGCAGGAGGATCTCTTGAGGCCATGAGTTTAAGACCAGCCTGGGCAACTTAGAGAGAACTCATCTCTCCCAAAAATAAAATTTAAAAAATTGTTTTTAATTAGCCTGGTGTGGTGGTGCTTCCCTGTAGTTCCAGCTACCCAGGATTCTGAGACAAGAGGATCTCTTGAGCCCAGGAGTTTCAAGGCAGCAGTGATCTATGATCGCATCACTGCACTCCAGCCTGGTTGACAAAGAGACTCTGTCTCTAAAAAGAAATTTTTAAAAAGGTGTGGCTTAACCAAAGAAGAAAAGAGTGATATCTTTTTACTGGAAATTCCATAAATCTATTTCCTTCTGTTTATCTCTCTTACCCTCTTTCATTTTCCTCTGCTACCTACCTCATCTGCCATTCTCCTCTCTTCTTTAATAGCAGAAATACAATTTTTAATTGGACATATTGCTACCTACAATAAAAGACAACGATTCTTTATCTATCTTGGAACTTTGCCAACCAGATGATGAAATTCTGAGCAATGATATATAAGTGTTGTGTAGGACAACTAGGAAGGCTATTAAGCAAGATGATTCAAGTTAGAGGTTGAATAATACAAAAAGTTCCCCCACCCTAAGTGGAGTCAACTCTTTTTAACACCTTCCCTTCTGTAGTTTGCCATGTGTACATACTGGTCAGAGCTGCAGCAGCCCCACTGGCCTCCAAGTGAGCCTAGTGGTAAGAGCCATTCCACTGGAGTGGTGCAGAATAAAGATAAAGACCTGAGTTTTTGATGACATTGGAGTCTTACCTACCAGCCGTGGTGTACTTGGTATCTCAAAGCGAGAAGTAAATTTATGTGTTTTTTTAAGCAACTAATTTATGGGTCTTTTTGTTTCAGACTATCACAGTTATATACACACACACACAAATATATAATTGTGAGTGTAATATATATATATAGAGAGACATATTTATCTATTACTTGGGTATAGAGTACTAAAATATCAGAACCTAAAATGTGTCCCCTTTATTACAGGCTGGGAAGCTGGCAACACTTATAATTCAATGGTAAAACATTTGGTCAAACGCCTGCCTGTCATATTTTGGAAAGTAGATGAAAGGCTGTCTGGAAAGCAGACTGAATGGCCTTAAGGAAAAGTGTAGAAAAATTAGAGTATGGTCTGTGCTAGCTGCTTCTTGATGCTTTCAACAAAGTTGTAGGAGAGATGAATTCAGATTTGACCCATCTTATCTGTAGGCAGTGATGTTAGGGCTCTCTATCTCTCTCTCTCTGTGGTCTGCAATCTAAATGCATTAAATTTGAAGCCTTTCAGGATTAAAGTTTAAAAAAGACAACTTCTCTGTGCTCCAAACTGACACATTTGTAAGTTTACTCTAAAGAAACAACCTCAGCAGGAGATTAATACTGGTCCCCGAAGCTTTTAAAAAGGCCTTCTCTTAATTGTTCTTTGTCAGACAATGTGAGGCAAACTAGCTACAAATATCAGATTAAGTATGTTGTCTTTCCACCCAAGCCTGTCATTTTAAGTGGTCTCAAGGTAGACTCAGGCTTAAAAACCACAAGATCTGAAAGCCAAAAGAAACCACTAGCCTGGACTGCAACTGTCTGATAGGATTAAAACATTAGTACTACCTGAACCTGCACTGAAAGGAAATGAACTTTAGAATTTTTGCAGGCTCTCTGAAAGGACCCCCTCCATTGCCCACTTTAGAAACTGTCATAGAGAGTCAAGGAGAAGGAAGAACCTTCCAAAAAGGGAAGAACCTTCCAAAAAGGGCAGAACAGGCGACCAGAGAGGATAATGGTAGGAGAGGCTCTTCAGAGAGCAAAAGTAGGAACAGATAATGTAACCAAGGGATATATTATGCCACCAGGTTAAGGGACTTCATTATTCATGGCTGGCAGAATTTTGCTTTTTTTTTTTTTAATTTATAAAGGTAAGTAATTTATTTGGGACACATTTCTGGAGGTTGAATGACCCCAGTGTTTTCTATTCTACACTTGTCTAAATGGAATATTTATGCCATTCTTGCTGCTCCTTCTCTTCTGCATGTATTTCAGGCAAATAAGTTGTCTTTTAGTTTAGTGAGTCGCCAAACAATAAAGAGTTACATGTAGACCTAACAGAGTGGTCAGCAAACATCTAGAGACCTTGCATATGGAGCTAGATTTCAAAAGTAGACTAATTTCCTTACAGCTAGCGATAACCATGTGACTAAGTTCCAGGCAATAAGTTGTAAATGAAAGGAAGTCATGTGTTAGGAAATCATTTAAAAGAGCATAGGGAACTTCCTCCTTTTCTTATTTCATTCTACTAACCAGGATACAAATGGGATGGTAGAAGCTCCAGCAGCCACCTTAGATCAGTGAGGGCCATAGGTAACGATGACCACACAAAGAACTAGATGATAACAAGGGCTGCCACAGTCAGCTTTGGATGACTTATTTTAGACTTATTTCATTTAAAAGAAATTATCTTCTTTTCAGTTGTCGTTATTATTTACTATGGTGTGTGTGTGTGTGTTTGTGTGTGTGTACTGCAACCTAATTAATCCAACGAATATATTCTCTTACATGCATGAAGGGGAATATGGGTGCAATGATAATTTTTATTGGATTTTTCCCTCTAAGATTAAAACAAAGAGGGAAGGGAGAGATTCATTTCTGCCCTGAGAAGCTATCTGCCAAGCACTTTCAGTACAATGACCTTAATTGAGAGAAATTGCCTTGATCATTTCTACATGCCCCCTAATTTTCCAAAAGCGTTTACCTAATTGCAAAATATATAGATATTTGATGTTCATGTTCAAATACATTTTCTATTTGCTTTTTAAATTTCTAATGTTTAAAATGGATGTTTAACTACATTACTTTCTGGCGAAACATATTCTCCTATGTCTAATGTTTCCTTAGTCTCTCAGAAACTTCTGTAGATGGAATTACTACAGAGTTTTCATATTGCTATATACTGTGGCAAACCATGGATAGTGAATACTATACAGTGCTGCCAAGATTTTTTCCCTCCAGGATCAAGGTGCTCCTTTTCCCGGCAGCCAGGGCCTTTAGGGAAATAGGCTTGTGCAGTGGAAGTGGGTGGTGTGGGCCTCCTTTGACTCTGACCAGCAACACTGAGCAGAAGGAATCAGCCCATTCTTTCCCAATCCTGTCTCATTTCTCCAATGGTGATATGTAGGGAGAAGACTTTAGCCAGAGAAGTTGCGGGAGGTCACCTTGGCTACAGGAAACCTTTGCTGTTGAATTCTGGGCTTGGGGGATGGTGGCCAGTGGCCTAGATACCTAGTTGTATTTATCCATTCATATATCATATTCATCCATTTTCTTTGTTCATTTACTCATTCATCATTCCTAGATTGGATCTTTTGGTGAGTTCTGCAGAAATTTGAATAAAATCAAAAACCAAACCTCTTTTGGAATTCAGTCTTGAGGGACACCATGAAGCTGCTGCCAGTCTTGGAGTCTAGGAAGAAGCCCAAGAAAGCAATATGGTATACCTTGGTCCAAAAACAAGGCAGTGCTAAGGCTGTATTGGCCACAGCTGTGCATACTTACCCACACTGGTGATGCTGAGAGAGGTCTTTATTGTTAGGGCACCAAATCAGATAAGAACTTCTCAGATTTACAACCCATAAATCTGGTATCTCTGAGTTTAGAGGCACTGGCTATTCCAGAATCAAAATTGTCTACCAGATCTTAATACTGCAACCAAGACCCAAGCCATACCTGAGATGACCAGTTCTACCCACAGCCCCACTCCCACCATGCCCCCAAACATCTCAAAATCACCAGAAGCCATTGGAAACAGTTTCTTGTTTTTGGTGAAGAAGAGTGAAGCATCCAGCTTCTAGAGTATCCAAGCTACATGGTTTGGTGGAAATGCTCTGAACCAATTTCAGCCTAAGACCTATAAATAACCAGTGGGAGAGGGATCACATGATGATAGCAGCAGGGACAAAGTTCTTCCTCCATGGAGGTGAAAACTTTTATGATGATCTCCACTGCATTTATGTAAGTGGCATGAAATTGTAGAAGCTGAGTCCCACTGGGGCCATTCCTCAAAATTGTGCTGCACATTTAGCTGTGATTATGGAGAAACATGCATATCACTGGAAAAATGGCTCTAAGAGGATCACTGGGCACAAGTACCCAAATCGCATAGAGAAGCAGCATTGGACCCTGCCTACATTTGACATCTCTTCCCCCCTTCCACCCTGTACAATTGACTATCCAATGCATATAATTCCAAGGCTGGTGATGTCTACATCAGAGAAAGAAGAGTCAATTTTTGTCACTCTACACTGTCAAGCTGAGAAAGAGGATCTTGCTAACAAATCAAGGCTATATTCCACTTGAGGAAAACCAGATTAACACACTCTTCTGTTTTGTGTTTGTGGGATGACTGCAGAATGCGAAATCTATAACAAGCAAATTATAACTATAGTTGACTAACAAAATCCATATTGTATTAAAGAACAAAAATGCCTCAATAAAAATGAGCTGCCTCAGCCAAAGTTACAACTTTTCTCTGATAAGAGCTAGACTTATCTCTCATAAGATATAAGCAGTCTTATCCAATGACTACTATGTTACAACATGTTGGCTCTTACTTAAACTTGGAACATTCTGAAAGGCCATGGTAGTTCCAGAGCTCCAAGTCTGATCTGCTAAATCCCTTGCAACAACTATGTTGCAGTTCATCTTCTCTCACTGCCAATCCTACTTTCCTCACTCCTTCAGAGGTATTAATCCCAAGAATACGTTCCAATAAACTTGCTACATGTGAATCTCTGACTCTAAGTCTGTTTCTCAGGGAACACTAAACTAGACACTACTTATATGCTAAATTTAATGCAAGCATATTTTTTGTCCATTTGTATACATGGTATGTACATCTGATAGTGAGGAATGGGATTTGAATTCAGATTAGACTAACTTTATGTGAATTTTCAGTTATGGTCACAAATCCTTAAGACCAGCACATAGAAAATAGAACCAGAAAAGACTAGCTGTGTAACAAAGCACCCTAAATTTATTGATTTCAAAGAGGAGTCATTTGCTTTCCATGATTCTGTGGATTGGCTGGGTGGTTCTTCTGGGCTCACATGGGCTCACTCATGTGGCTGTATTCAGTTGGTAGGTCAACTGGGATCTGGGCTCTAACTGGGATGGCTGGATTTCTCTCTCCATGTAGTCTCAAGAAGGGTAGAGTGGACTTCTTCACATAGTGATCTCAGAAGAGTATTTGAAGAAAGTAAACCCCATGCAAAAGAACTGATCAAAAGCTAGGCTAATTTTACATTTGCTGTTATTCCATTTGCCAAAGCAAGTCATATGGCACAGCCCAGAGTCAATATGCGGATGGGACCACACAAGGACATGAGTGTAGGGAAGTGTGGTGGCTTCCTCTCTCTTGGTCTCTCTCTTTCTCACTCTCCCCCTCCATATCTATGTGTCTATATTTATATCTATATATGTTAACATTTGTATAGTGCTTATTATATGCCAGATGGCTTTTAAATATATATATGCATATATACACACACTCATTTAACAAAAAATAACGCAATATAACCTATGAAATAACAAAAAAGGTGAATTTGGAACTATTATTATTCCCAATTTATTGATGATGAAAATGAGGCATGGAGAAATAATTAACTTTCTTAAGGGTATAGAACTAGTAGAGGAAATGAGATTTTAATCCTGATGATTTAACTCCAAGGTAATGTACTCATCTATCATGCAGTTTTCTCCATCCCTTTCAAATTTTATTTAGTGGGAGGTGGGGGGAATAGGTGGTAGAGTACAGGTGAACTGGAAAACAGAAAGGGTTTTAGAGATTATGTAGCATTTTGATTTCTAGAAGATGATTTTGGGATCTATGGATATAAAATAATTTCCCGCAAAGCATGCAACTAATTAAGAGCAAAGCGCTCTCTCTCTCTCTCTCTCTCTCTATATATATATATATATATATATGTCACAGCTTTTGCTTCTATGCCAGAATATTGTCTAAAGTTAGGAATATTTAATTTCATAAAATTGCTGATGAGACTGTATGGATTCAGACTATGCCAAATCATTAAGTGTAAGGACGGATTTCTTTCACCAAATAAATTAAAGAGCACCAGGACTAGAGGATGCCCATTGCAATATAAAAGATAAAAGGGATTTATGCTTTGTACTTTACTGCTTTACACAGTTGGTAGTAAACATATGCAAGTCATTACCCCAGAAGGTTATATAGTCTGAAAATATAAATAGGCTCAGGAAAGGTTTAGATAAATTCATGAATGAAGTTTATAATGGGTTACCAAAAGGAAGTTAAGGATCACAGACTCCCCTAGTTTCGGGTGTGGAGGGCAACTAGCATACTTTCCTGAAAAACATCAAAGAAACCACGCTGGATCTCTCGAGTTGACGTGACTCAGAATGACAATTATATTCTCATATCCTTTATATAAGATCCTCCAATCCATGTAACACATTCATCTAGAGACATGATTAGGGTTCATTTATTTTATAAACAGTTCAGAAAATTATTCCTCCTCTTCCATCAACAAACTAACAAAGTAATTTCTTTATAGATTCTTTATAGTAATTATTTAAATTTATTTTCTCTTGTTTTCCTACTTCTTTCTAGGATTCCATTTTTTATATCAAAACTTTCTTTCATCTCTTACCTATTTCAACTCTCTTAAAATTTTTCTCTCTGCCTCCCTTTTATCTTTATCATTCTCCTCTTTCCAACTTCCTTTCACCTCTTTCTAACCTTTTATCTTCAATCTTTCTTTACCCTTTTTTAAAAAGTTTATATTATGATACAGGAGATATATATTTGACTGACTCTCGTTTTTCATTATTATAAAATAAGAACATGATCCAGTCAAATCATAAGTGAATAAAAATAATTTTAGAAAAAAATGATAAATATTACAATAAAATAATACAAGAGAAAAAAAGCAAGCATATATCAATCCTCCATTAATATAAGCAATTTTTATTGAGATAATTTAAAATGTGCTCTAAAAAGAGTAGTTCTGAGTGAAAGTTATAGTAACTGATGTTTGAAGTCCAACCTTGAAGAAAATGTTGGTTCTATCTATTTAGAAGTGACATTTGCATAATGAAATTGATCTAATACCGTCTCTACTACCAGAATAAGTAAATCAGTGAGAAACACTCTGGTTTTGCATGGAAATCGCTGCTCCAAGGACACTTTATTTAATTGCAAAAATACATTAGTAATTAAAAGTGCATGTTAGACTAAGGTTATTTATTTTAACTTTAAAAACAAAATGTTTAATAGTTTCTGATGTGTTAATTTCTAGAAAGTGTACTCAAAGTGTTTTCTTCCTAGATTATCTAGTATTATTTATATATGTATGATACATTTTAAAATGCTTTAACATGCAGAGAAAAACAAACATTTGAAAAATGTACTGATTCAAAGGTTTGTTTTTTTAAATACTACTTTACCATTTTTCTGGAGTTATTATAATTCCAACAAAAGGCTATCAATAAGGTGATTTTGTCATTCATTTTCATTTTGCTACTATAATTATTATCATATGTGTTGATAATCTATAAAAATCTCTTCTAAATTTTAGCTTAAATGTGGGAATGATTATTATTTATTCAGTTATACTTTTCAATATTTCACATATTTATCATATTTAATAGGTAGTAACAGTTTTATTAGTTTTAATAGTTTTATTCTATAAACCTTTATTTAGTGCCTATTGTATTACAAATACTTTCCCTTCACTGCAATGGTGGCATAAATTACAAATTAAATTTCAATAAAATAACCATTGATCTCAATATCCTAAATATTTCATTAACTCTCTTAATTTCCTATAAGTCCTTTTCAGCCTGATCAAGCAGGACATTTGGATTTTTCCTGTATTGTTCCATGTTTTCCCTAATTCCAAAAACAACTAAGACACAGGCATGATACCTAGATTCTGTTCATTAGATTCACCTACAGGAAACACCAATTCAGAAGTACCTTGAAGAAACAGGTGCTCCCTGGAATCCATTCTATTGAGTATGTTGACAGAGGAATACAGCTTTCCATAGCTAACGACAGGGTCTGATGAAGTAGGGCACAGTGCCCAGTATCAGCAATGCTGTCTGCAGGGTCTGTAACCTCACCCAGGCAATAGGGTTTCTGGCGAAACCATTCTTTAATGTAATTTGACTCTTTCAGGAAGGGCAACTTTCAAGTCTTATTTTCTGAACCTGAAAGAGTTTCTGTAAATTTTCTACTAAAGTTTAATATCTTAATTCTTGCTTACTGTAGCTAAAACGAGTTTCATTCTTTCCAGGTAATAATTTAATCTACTAAACCCATCAACACTGTAAGTCCTTTAAGGGTGATATCAGTATTTTTTGAATATCCTTTCTCCTCATATACTGTACTCTATCAACTATTTCTAATAATTGTCTACATCCTTATTCAACTCTTATATTCACTGTGTAAAACCCAAACCATGAATCAATTCAAGAATCTGACTTCTCCACTTCTATGCCTGGATAAGCGAGCATGGCTGAAGGAACTCATTCAATCATTTATAATTGTATTTTTTTTAAAGTAGAGCTAAAATATCCAAGTTATATTGTTGTCTAAACAAAGCAAGTTGCTGCAGATGTAGGTAGCTAGATAGATAGGTGGATCAATAGTAGATTAGCTTTCTTCTCAAAGGACATTCCTCTTCTCAAAGGGCAATGAACAGACTGAAATGTATATTCTTTGACTTTTATCACAGTGGATTCCAGATGTAATTGAAATTCCACCAGTCACATACACTTACTCAAAACTTTGAGTTGGGGGGAAAAAACAACCCAGGGAAATTTTTTTGTTGCAGATTGTTACTGAGGCTTCCTAATTTGGCAGTTTCCTAAATCAGAGGTAGGAGCTTTCTCAGTCACAGGCGAAGCAGTGAGATTTCAGGGATCTAGAGCTGTATGTACAACCTATTCTTCTAGCCTGTCCAAAAATTCCTGGTAATAAATACATTTACGCTTAAACTAGGTAAAGTGGTTTCTGTTGTTTGGAAGTACACCCTAACCAATATTGTGTGGTCAAATTTGTATAGAATCCAAAGTATATTCCAAGTGTGCACTAGGCATCTGCTGACATTTTCTTAGGGACTGGAGAGAGAGGACAAATTAATTGGTGGGGTTGTATTTCCCTTGCTTCTATTTCAATTGGAGAAGCTTCACATTTTGTTATTATTTATTGGTTGATTATTTTTTGGCAATCCACATTACTTTTTTTTCCTACTTATCAAGAAAAAATGCAGTTTAAAAGTCACTGACATTCTTGTGGTTAATTATAGCAGATTGAATAAATATCTTCATTCTTACCTAAATTCCCACTAAAATGGCAACAAAATGATCAATAAGAAAGTACAAATGTACAAACACAAAAGTCATGGGAAAGAAACACTAACAGTTAAGAGATTTTTTTTTTTTGAGACAGAGTCTCACTCTGTTGCCCAGGCTAGGGTGAGTGCCGTGGCGTCAGCCTAGCTCACAGCAACCTCAAACTCCTGGGCTCAAGCGATCCTTCTGCCTCAGCCTCCTGAGTAGCTGGGACTACAGGCATGCGCCACCATGCCCGGCTAATTTTTTCTATGTATTTTTAGTTGGCCAATTAATTGCTTTCTATTTATAGTAGAGACGGGGTCTCGCTCTTGCTCAGGCTGGTTTCGAACTCCTGAGCTCGAGCTATCCGCCCGCCTCGGCCTCCCAGAGAGCTAGGATTACAGGCGTGAGCCACCGCGCCCGGCCGTTAAGAGATTTTAACATTCTGGAAAATTGAAGAGGATAAATGATTAGTAATTGAGCTTAACAGAGATAAGAAAGCTGGCACTTAAGCAACAAGGTGCAACTAGTTTCACATTTCAAAATCCTGAAAGGCCCAGGTGATGGAGACAGCATGTACCTGTGAATGTAGAGATTAAGGATAGAGTAACAGAAAATGGCAGATCACAAATCTGGGAACAACCTCCACCAGGTATCATTCATTACCTAACATATGAAGGAGACTACCTGGCAAAATTAGTCCTGGGGAAATTAATCCATAGAAATCCAGGAAATAAAAAATATCAGTCACTATTAAAGGCAAGCGTGAGCTTTGCTCTTTAAAACAAAGACACTTGGAAAATTATAAGTACCAAATAGCGTGATCTCTGCTTCCTTTGCCTAATCAGTCCCTAGAAAGCTGGAAGCTGGAAGCAGGATGTATTATATGCAAGTAGGAGACCAAGGGTTTCACTCAGGGAAGCTGCCAGGTATAGGAGAAAAGATTGACAGATGTGTCATGAGGAATTCCCCAGAGGGAAATATTCTATCTCTTTCTCATATGGTGAAGTCCACTATTCAATAAGTCCCACATATGCATAGTCTAGCATACATCTGTTTTAATTCTGTACTCTTGCTTATGAATTGTTAGTTAAAACTAGATATTTGAAGAAAATCTATAGCATGAAAGATGGAGACTAAAACAAACAAAAAGAGCTAAGAAAAACTTGGAATGCAGGAAGAAAAAAGCATCCTTACAAATGATAAAATCGCTCTTGAGAAACATAAGAGATGCTATAAGTATAAACAACACCAGGATATTATTAAAAAAGCAAAAAGATGTCATGGGTTCAAGGAAGTACTCTAATTATTCTCTAATTATTCCTGGTAATCATAGTAGTACATTGAAAAAAATAATCAACAAAAGTCTTAAAAGAAAATTTTTAGTAGGTCCCCCCAAATAACTTTAAAATGATAAAATAATAGAAAGCAAAAGATAAAAGTTAAGGAAACCAAAAGATAAATGCACGATTTCCATCATCTAATGAAAAGGAATACCAGAAACTACTGAGAAATAAGATGAACAAACATTGTCAAAGAAATTATACATTCTTTTTTCTAAAACACAAAATTTCTAAATTGAAAAGACCTACTGAGTTACTAAATTTAATGGAAAAAATCCATGATGAGGCACAGCATTGAGAAATATTAGAGGAATGGCAATGAAAAGAAGAATCAAAAAGCTTCTATGATTGAGGAGTGGGGTGAGAGGCACAGAAACAAAACAAAAACAAAATTATTATAAGCTCTCTGTAATCAGATTGACATTAAACTCATTAATGGCAACACTAACAGTAAAAAGACAATGAATAATGCCTTGGAAATACCTAGAGAGACTTAATCTCTAATAATAGAAAAATTATCATTCAAGTATGAAGTTAAAAAATATTTTCAAATGTGCAAGAATTCAAAACATTTTCAAATGTGCAAGATCACAAGGTTCCAGTGCCCTTTTTTCAAGAAGATGTGTTTCTCTGAAAGAGATAAAACATATAAACAAAGCAAGAAGAAACAAAGGACCCAATCAAGAGAGAGGGAAAGGGATTTGCTAGTGAAAGAGACTCTCTGCTAAGAGCCCATTGGCATGCTTGGGGAGTGGCAAATGCAAGAAAATTTCTGGTAGAAACCTATAGCCACAGGAGGAAGTGATAAATACCTTATTTGTTTGAGCATATACATGGAACTTTTACAGTTCTTTTGTACAATGGAGGAGTAAATTATTAATAGGTCTTAGAATACTATCAAATTATAAAAGGAGACAATTATTAACTCTAGAAAACAAAAGCTGGTGTATGGAAGTTAATGTATTTATATGCCACAGCTAACTTACAAACAATACTATGTAATAACTGAATAAAACGTACTGAATGTTGATTTACCCAAAATGTATAGCCATACATTGGTTATAACCAATGCAGACGTGGGAAAGGAAAGTATATCTTCTATGTCTGAAATTGGATAATTTTTAATTGAAAACATTTATATAAAATGGCATCATAAGGCCATATCTTACTATCCTTATTTTGCACAGAGAGACTTGGAGAGGTCAAAACCTTAGCTAAATATTTGGCAAAGGCAAGGATTTGCAATCAGATTTTCCTGAGTCTAGGGCCATGTAATTTCTACCACATTACACATACTCCTTCAAAATTGTGATTATTCTCTCCCCCATTTCCATTTATAGCCTTGGGTGCCAAGCTGAAAGCACATTTGCTGGGTGTTTTCTCAGGAACATGTCCACAAGTCACTCATGCCTCAATTCTGTTCCTGAGAAAATCTCCCAGAAAGGGCTTAGAGAAGTGAGGAAAACTGGAGCCACACTGTGATGAAAGTCTTTATGGAATAGTAAGCCATGTCTGAGAAAAGGAAAATATTTCATTTATACTGCTTTTAATTTTTAATTACTCAAGTGTCTAAATATGCTCATGAATAACTGGTAAATGTGATCAATCCCGACATAAGTGTTTAGGCAGTATCTACACTGATACTTAAGTAGAGTAAGTACTATTGCATGTTTCTTAGGTTTGTGCTGAAGGGAGGGTAACATGTTAATTTCTCTTCTACCCCTTAAGAAAATTCTCACTGAAGAATCTGATAGAGACAAAAATTCTTTAATCCAAACACATAAGTAATTAAAATAACAGAATGCATAATACAAATAAAATAATTTAAAATTGTACTATTAAATGTATTTTATGCCTCAATCACAAAGGGCTTCTGTAACTTAAATACCTATTTTTTGAAGCTAACTTGTAATACAAAACAATTGTAAATGCACTATTTTCCAATATATAATTATTAAAGAGAAATTATCTGTAAAACATGCATGCTTATGTCTGTGCCCATGAGCAATAATAACTGAGAAGGCACACCTAGACCACAGTAACACATATCTCAATACTATCACTTCCTGATTAGGGCACACATGAAAATGTTCCTGATTAAAAGATTTGAAAGGCCTTTGTATTGACACATTTTCCATTTGCCCTGTTATTTTTTTTTTCCTTGTCGGTTTGTTTATTTTTAATCTTTAGAAGCAAGTAAAGCGTCCACAGTTCCCAAAGTTGTGCAATTTTCTTTGGTTCCTGCTTCAATCCGCAAGTGCAAAGAACCCATCTTTTATTCACTTGTATGAGTCTTCTCTGCAGCTCCTGACATCATTTTAAAGCATTTTCTCAGGGACCACAAGAATGACATTCCTCTTCCAATCTTTATCATTGTTCTTTAAAGTCCCAGCTTTTGCCATGGCCTTTTGTAGAAAGAAGATTCCTTACCCCACAGCTACATTCCTTCAGTTCTGCTCATTATCTCTTGGAGGCAGCCTCAGTTCCTCAGTTTATTCATCTTTCTTTGGTCCAGATCAATAGATCATTTTAAATCAGCACACTGAAGACTGAAAGACCACCTTTTATTGCAGTCTGGTAGGTCAGAAGTAAGGGAGTGAGTGATTTCTTGGGGTTTGTGGTCCATAATTATATTAACCTTGGTCCCACACCAAGCTATTTGAAACTTCTCACACCTCATTACCAGTCAATGCATCCTTCTCTGTATGAGAATTGCATTGTTTGACTTTGAAAGACATGTTGTTAAAATCCCTTTACAGGTTAGTGATGTTTCTTTAGAAGAGTGGAACAAATTTCATGGTCAAAGTCAAAATTTTAGCACCCTTTTTATCACAAGGATATCTAACTCTGTGAATAACAGAACAGCCTGTATTGTCCAAAGTGAGTTTAAGAAAAAGAAAAAGGCAAATTATTTGAACCATTACCATATTAATAATGTGCTTTACACTTTAGCAAGTAATTCTGTTATATATTTGTGTTGGCATTTTCTAGATTAAATAAATATATCATCTCAAGTTATAGAAAACAAGCTTGTAATTATAATGATTGATTTATATTTTTAACTATTTTGTAAGCAATGGCCTTAATCCTGCTTTGAGTTTAAAAAGACAAATAGCTTAAAAAAGAAAAGAATTTTTACTAATGTGAATGAAATTGTTCTATTTTCTTGGTATCTTATTGAACATGTTTGAAATGAATTAAGAAGTTAAGAATCCATCCTAGTCTCATTCGACAAACAGAAACAAACCAGAAACACATTATATGCATTTTACTAAACCCTAGTAAGGTAATCAGCTTTTCTGTAATTTAAAAATAATCTACATGAGAGATTATATGTTTGATTTCCATTGAATGATTAAACAGTCTAAATCCTAAATAGTTTCTTTTTTTTTTTTTCACTCTGAGAAGAAAGCTGGGAAACAAAGGAGGAACTATATAAAATTCCAACTGTTCCTTTTTACTAGAAAACAATCAAACAAAAACTGGATGAGCAAAAGGACAATTGTCTGTAGTGGGTACCACCCAGGGAATTAGTTTAAAGCAGTACATTCAGCGTATGAAACAGAGAATTTATGTTATTCTGCTAGGTGGGGATAATAATTTCTCCTTGGAATAAAAGTGACAAACCAAATCAAATTTTGGTACAGCCAAAATTAGAACTCATATAGTTTGAAAATTTTGGTTCATGATCTATCTTAAAAATATAAAAGGTAATTGATATATTTGCAAAACCTTGGGGGAAAACAGAATGCAGGTCTAATTAAACAAATTAATCATCTCTTAATTCAACATTTCACTAATTATCCCAATCATCTCTCAGGTATCCAGTTTTCCTAAATAGTAAGGATCTTAATTGTTAGTAGAAAGAAAATATTCTGTGACATAAATACCATTTAATAAGATAAAGTTCATCTGAAATCATCACAAAAATGAGTTTTCTAATTCACAAAATTTTCAAGTTAACCCAAGCAATCATTTATGCTTTAATTTTACTGTATTTAGAAATATCACTGTAAAGTATATTAGGACAATTTCATTCCCAAGTAAGCATACTATATTGATACATATTTTTAAGCATCTTGTGGGCCTTGGGGCAATCATATTGAACATAATCTTTCAAATTATAGCTCTACAAATTTAAAACATCTATGTTCTTCAGTATATGTTTTAGGCCACAAAAATGTTTGCTTTTAATATCATCAACACCTATTTGAAGCCACATTTAGTATTTAAGTTTCACTTTTCAAATCTGGATTGAATTTTGTGAGTCTTTTCTTTCACAGATATTGTATGAAGATCAGATTACTATTCATAGAATTATAGACGAATTTGTCTTTTTGAAGAAATTTTCATGTGTTTCTCTACTTAAATATTTCCTCAGTAGTATATCATGGCTTGATTGGTACAATTGAGATGTCCCCATTAGCACAAATGCCTGCTCCCTGGCCCATACCTCGCTCCCCCAGATTGTAGTATTGTCTGAGAGGAATGGCTTTTTCTGAAAGTGTTGCTTATGTATGTTATGAGATTTTTAAACCTCCATAATACTTTATTTTCTAACCTTTGGTGATGCTAAATGGTATTTGTACTTGTTAGGAATTTAGAAATAGAAAGAACTACTTCAAGTAAAATAATACTTCCATTCAGTCTCTTACAAAGTGGCATCAAATATAGTGATTTGCTATCTAAATGGTAGAATAGCCTAGTATTCACACAGAACACAGTAAATGTTTTTTGAGAGGAACAGAAGCTATAGTGTAGATTTCTAGGACACTTGTTTATTGTAAAGAACTACTTGTGAGATATTTTGTTATATGTATATAGCACTTAGAAAACCAAACAACAATGACAGTTATGTATTTACTCACAGCAGCTGTCCGATTATCCAATACAGCATTTGTTTGAAGTATAATCTATTACCTAATGGTTCACACTAGTGAGGTTGTCGGATTTAGCAAATGATTAATTGGGGAGGGGGGTTCTCTGACCTTTATTTACCTTTCCAGCAGTGGGAACTGTTGCCACGATGATATGATTGTTTCAATGCCCCTTCACCTTCTGATATCAGGGGCAGCAGAGGGCTGAGGGCTGAGCACTGAATGTGGAGTCAAAACGCCCGACTTTTAGCCCGATCTCATCCTGTGCCTCGTAGTGTAAACATGAGCAAAAGTCACCCAACACTCTGAGACTCAGCATGTTCCACAGCAAAACAGAAATGTTAAACTATGTGAACTCTAAGATCTTTCCCTTTATTTTCAGGGGGAAAACATTACAGTAAATATGTTTGCAAATAATTAAATTTTAATTTTATATAAACTAAGTCACAATCTTGCTTTTAATAATTCCCTCTCTTCCTAAAAAAAAGTGCATTTTTATTAAAGCTCTTAATTCATAAATTGGGATGTGTAGGAATTGTAGATTTTTATTATAATTTATTTTGGACTCCAAGTTAACATTCCTCCTGCTTCGAAGGACACTTTACTTCCATGACTCTTGAAGTCATTCTGTTTCCCCATTCTGAGTCCTTCTGTGATGCCAGTTCACTGGAGGGAGGTGTCAGCTGCAGGTGTAACTAAATTACCACTGAGACATCTTTTCCATCTCATAGAAAAATGTACACAAAATAGAAAAAGAAGACAACCAATTAATACAAGTAATAGGAGACTAGTATGGTATCGATACCAAAAGTAAAGAGTGAGTGAAAAATAATAGGATAACATCACTCAAAATATAGATATGAACATACAAAATGCTAATTCAGTAAATTCAACTATATATATATATATTCTTCAAACCTATGTTTAATCATCCATCAATCCAAATGCAAGTATTTGAGGCCACAGGGATTTAATTGAAAAATGTAAAAATTGTATTTCATATCATAAATATATTATTTATCAATTTTTATCAAATTGATGATTGAAGAAAAATATCTCAAATAGCAAAGTATTTAAAAAATTTAAAGACTTATGTATGTGTATATATGTGTGTGTGTATAAACACACACACACACACAAACTGGTAATCAAAGCAAAATCTCTGTAACCAGAAAATAGTAACTACCAAACTGTAAAGTACATATCATTTATAATGGTGAAACTTTACAGTTAATTTCTCTAAAATCAGGACGGATGTCTACTATTATCATTTCTAAGACAACATTTTATTTGAAGTCCTAAGCAATGCAGTAAGCAATAAAAATGTGAGATATAGGGATTAGAAAGAAGGTAAAAATTTTTCATTATTAATTTCCCATATTATTTCCAGGGAAACTATCCAAAAGACCTTTAGACAAGGTACTAGAGCTAGGAAAAATTCATATAAAATTCTGCAAAAGCTCAATATATAAAACTAGTGACATTATATATTGCTAAAAAAAAACTTTAACTATGAAATAAAAAGTTTCTGAATTGCAATATCCAAAAAAGAAAAATGCTTAGAAAATATTTTGTGATAAATCCAATGATATGTATTCAAGACAAAAAAGAAAAAATATGAATTTTTAAAAACATGAAAATATTATTACCTATAGAAACATTTTATGTTCTTAAATAGGGAGATTTGTTTAAAAAATAAATTCTTCCCAATTTAATGTCAAGAAAATACCAAGAAGATTTAAAACACTTAAGCCAATTTCCAAATTTATATGGATGAATAAAGCACCAATAATGGTCAAGGTAATTTTGAGGAAGGAGAGACAAGGAAGAGGTAGTGAAGAAGGAATGAGAAGAAAGGAAGGGAGAAAAAGGTATAGGAGGGAACAGAAGAAGGAGGAAGAAATAAAAAGAGAAAGAAGAAAGAGAAAAAATAATATAAAGGAGAAGGAAGCAGAAGAGGAGAGTCAGAAGTAGTAATAATAGTATTGGAGATCTGTGTACTGGCTGTCCTTACAAACTATAAAACTACAATAATTTTAGGAAGAAGGTATTGATAGAAGGAGAAATAAAATAATAGAAAATTTTGGAATATCCATATATATATAGTTATTTATTTATACAGAGAGTTGTTTATACATGTAGAGTTGTTATATGCCAAAGTGGAATTACAACTCGAAAGGAAAGAATTGTCATTCAATAAACTGGAATGAGAAAATTGTCAATTTATATATAAGAAAAGCACATTAAATAATACTCTTAAAAGAAACCACACATAACTATAACTTCGTGATAGAGTGAAGACATAAAGTACATAGAAGAAGCTTAAAAAGAAAGAACTTTTTTAGAACATGTATTAATAGATAAATTGATTTTGCAAACAGTATATGTCAAATTTTATAACAAGACATTTTAGCAATATCTAGTCTTGAAATGCACATAAATTTAGCAACTCCATATTAGTCATATGTCCTAGAGAATGCTAACATGTGTACAAGGATACCAGAGCAATGGAGTGAATGGTGGCATTTTTAAGCAAAAACTTAAACAATTTAAAATGTCACTCAAAGGCAGAATGGATGAATAAATTGTGGTACAATCATTGGAATATTAAGCAGGAAATTTAAGACACTAGTTCTACAAAAATCAATATGATAAATCTATAATATGTTCTATGTGAGGAAAACAAATATCTGCAAGTTATATAGTAAGATAAGATTTATACAAATTAAAGATGTAAAAATTAATGTTTTATAAAGATATATAATTTTATAGCAACACTTTAGTAATATTAAAGAGAAAATGCATATTTTATACAAAATGTTTTCTCTTAAGAGTGGATGGAGAATAACATGTAAAGCACATCACTAATATTTATTTCTTGAAAACCTAAATTCTGAAACAAATATGACACATTGTTAATGTATATGGTGGATATATAGATGCCTCTGTACCTTTATGTATATTTGACATATTACATAATTAGAATATTTAAAATGATGTATGTTTCCACGTGTATCAAGTAGAATGTTGAAAAAGCTTTTCAAAGAGTTTTCATTAATTATTAGACCATGAAAGTTATATTTGGTCTCTCAAATGTTCATTGACCCAAATTAAATTACAAATGCCATTGCTTCAGCTTTCCATTCAACCATACTCTTTTAGTGTTCTAATAATCAGCAGGTTAAAACAAGACAATCTCCTTCCTGCAACAAGTATTCTCAGAGTTCCAACAAAATGTAACTTGTTATAAAACCCAAACTGACAGGAAATGTGAACAAAGTGCACCAAATTTATTTTAGGCACTGAGCATATGGGTCAATGCTTATTTCCATGACTGTCAACAAAACAGTTCTTTGTTGCTACTTATAACTTTCATGTATTCATTGCCTTTTAATCGAATTGAATCTACCCTTAGTTAATCACCTTTCTTCTTTATCATTATCAATTAATATTTTTGAACTTTCTGAACTGTTTCACTTTGTACCAAATTTTTTGATAATCAGCTAACAAATTGAATCCTCAGTATTCTTTTTAAAAAACTTGATTTAGAAATTCTCATTTGTTGATGTCTTTTTTTTTATTTCAGCATATTACAAGGGTACAAATGTTTAGGTTACACATATTGCCTTTGCCCCACCCAAGTCACAGATTCAAGTGTGTCCATCTCCCAGACAGTGAGCACCGCACCCATTAGGTGTGTATATATCTATCCTCTCCTCCCCATTCCCATCTGCCCTACACCCAGTGAATGTTATCAGTGCACTTAAATGTTGATTAGTTAATACCAATTTGTTGGTGAGTACATGTGGTGCTTGTTTTTCCATTCTTGTGACACTTCACTTAGTAGAATGGACTCCAACTCTATCCAGGATAATACAAGAGGTGCTAGATCACCAATGTTTTTTGTGGCTTAGTAGAACTCCATGGTATACATATACCATATTTTATTAATCCACTCATGTATTGATGGGCACTTGAGTTGTTTCCACATCTTTGCAATTATGAATTGTGCTGCTATAGACATTCTAATGAAGATGTCTTTTTTATAGACTTTTTTTCCTTTGGGTAGATGCCCGGTAATGGGATTGCTGGATCAAATGGTATTTCTACTTTTAGCTCTTTGAGGTATCTCCATATTACTTTCCACATAGGCACATATTTGTATGTTACACATTCGATAAAGGGCTGATAACTAGAATCTATATAGAACTCAGGAAAATCAGCAAGAAAAAATCAAACAACTCTATCAAAAAGTGGGCAAAGGAGATACATTTGTTGATGTCTTTAAGAGCAATCCAAGTCTTGCCACTTTGCCTGGTTTCTTCAAGATTAATTCAAAATTTGTCCATGTCTAAGTTGCTCCACAGCTGATCTGAGGGCATGAGCTTTCATTCCTGATCAATTTAATACTTGTCTTTAGGTTTACCTCATCAGCTTTAAGGATATTTGTTGCCACGGTAAGTGAGCAAACAATGAGAGGAGGGGGGAATTTGGAAGCTGATCATTTGAACATTTGTGGGGAATTTCATGGAAAATGAGATTTATGGATACTTTTGTAAATGGTATTTCTGCATGCAATCTCAAATGCCTGTAGAAAAGTTTCTTCTGTATATTATTTCATGCAGCCCAGCAAAGAATTCTGCCTACCTGTCAAGCTTACACTCTGCCTTAATGTATTTCTTTCCTATATTTTGGTGGAAGACATGACAGCATTTTCAGAGCCCTCATTCCTGAACACAAATTCTCAGTGCTGGTTTTAGCTCAATTTTTGCACATATATATTTAGCAGAGTGCCAAAATATATAAATAGATACTATCAGTAGAAATAATCATCTAAAATGTGGTTATATTTGATTTAATATAAGTACTAGGAACTTAATATAAAAAGTGCCTGGAATGCAGGAAGCACTTGGTGAAGGTTAGTGGTTTCTGTTATTGCTCCTCAATGATTAGTCAATCTTGTATACATCATAAAGCCACAAACTTGTCTGTGAGAAGTAATTTCCAATTTTATTGGAAAGTGAATTCATATATAAATAGGTTATTATGTGTTGTATTTTAAAAACAAATTTTTAAAAGTACATTTACTGCCTATAATGAAGGATTCAAGAAATAAAAATCATAATAGTCAGAAGTTTGTTTACATGCTCTCTGCTAAACCAAACCCTAAGGTAACCCATCATAGATCTCTTTGATGATGAACACAACTCTTATGGCAAAAAAAAACACTCCTTTAGCCTTACTTGAGAGGTTCTTACATAGAAAAGTAGCAAGAACAAGGACTTTCTTAAATATGGTCTGGAGCATGTTTGGAAGGCCAGTCAAAGCTCATCCTAAGTAATAAAAGCTAAGAACTTCCATTTTAACATTTCCAATAGTGGTCTGTAAACCATGACTATTAATAATTTGTAAGATCTCGCAAGCCTTGCATTACTTTCATGTAAAATATGTTACCTATTTTACTATTGGAATAGTAGTTAAATGCATTACAATAAAAAAGACATGTATATATGTTTTCAGGAGAGTAAGGATGAAATTATTGAGAAAGCTCTACAGCTAGCCTTCTAGGAAGAAAACTTCAATGAGATGACAATGGCTCTCAGGGAGAGAAAAGCAGGCTGACTTTCTTGGGCTGATGGCAAACAAAAAAATATAGTCAGAGTTCCAATTTGTGCCTAACATGGGATAGCCCCAGCATGTTACATTTATGTTTTAACTAAATTAGTTGATATGCTACCAGAGGGTAAAGATATGTACTGTTTGTATTTCATGAATATACTAATATTTCCCAAAATTCTTACTTAGATGTTTTCCCATATTTATGTATATGAATATATTTCTTGTTAAAATATAACTAGTGTTATGCTATACATGCTATTTTAATATTTTACTTTCATTTAACTTTATTTTGTCTATCCTTAAAACAATATTTTAATGTCTGCATTAATAGTATATGGATAAATCTTAATTTTATTAAAGTGATTTATTATTAATTTACTAAATAGCATTTAAGTTAGGGTTGACAAAACACAAGTTATCAGTTAAGTTTGAATTTCAGATGATCAAGGAATAGTTTTTCTACTATAGCTATGTACCATATATCACACTAAACACACTCATGACAAAACTATGACAATATATTGTGAGGACGTCCTAAAATTTGCCTTAAATCTTTGGAAATCTGCTCGAAAAATTATTTCCATTATTATTTTCTTCACAATTTCTTTGATTACTGCCAAAATACAAGTAAAATGAAGCCAAGATTTCTAACTGTTTTGTCCACTGCTGTATCGAACTGCTTGTCACAAAGGAGGCACTCATGAATATTAGTTGTGTGAATGAAATAATTGGGATTGAATTTTTTCTAGGCACTTAATATCTGTTTGTATCATTTTCTGTAAACAGTTTTAAATACCTTAAACAAATTTTACCTTCAAGAAAAATAAATTAAGCAATTCAATATTTATTCATAATCAGGAAATCAAAAAATGAGCCAGGCAAGTCTCAAACATTGGAGTTTTACCATGTCCTTTTAGGGAAGAAATCATTAATAAACAATTTTAAAAAAAGAAAACAGCACTTAAGTTTCTCATTGAATCATGAGAAACTTGATATACAAATTAAGAAGAAGGAGCATCTGATTCTGGTTGGAAAATGAGATAGGCTTCACAACAGACATGGATTTGCCAGTGGAACAATGACAAATTCACAAAAGGTTGAAGAATTTTTCCAACAGGTTAAAGAAAGGCATAAAATCCTGACAGGGCAAGGCATATTCAGGAAATGGAGTGACATACAACTTACCTGAGATGTAAAAGTATAAGGACAGAGTTACTGAGAGATGAGGCTAGAAGAAAAGGTGGAATTACATTTGGCAATTACATTTGTCTAATTAACTTATTACTAGTGTGAAGATAATTATGTGTCAGAAGATAACATTAGCAGAAGGAATGAAATTCTGTCCATATTCATAAGACATTGCCATCTTGATAGGCAAACCAGTCACTCTGGCTGGCCATTAAAATAAGAAATATCATCTTGGTTATAAGTTCATTTTTTCATCTCAATCTTAATTATAGGGAGAGAAACATTGGCAAAAATGAGCTTTGAATGAGGAGGAGCTTCTTCCATTTTGGTTCCCCATGTCTGAATCATGTCCCAAATTCACATAGTAGGTGATATCTTGACCATGTTGCCTCAATGCCCGTGATTTAATGGAAGCTACTTGGAAAACGTTTCCTCAGCAACATAAGCTTAGGAAAACTATAAGGATTGATGTATTTAATTTGCATTCCACTTGTAACACAATATGGCCTTCTGTTTTTAAAGAAGCACTGACAGTGTGAAACATAATATTATTTGTGTTACAGAGGCTAGTGATAGAGTACAGCAGTGTTAACCTAGAATACCACAGCTTTTGTTAAACCATGGTTCATACTTCACCTCATTCTGATATACGGATGGAAATAAAATTATATGTCAGTATTAGAATTTCGCATTAAATTGTAGATTTCTTTTTGCCCCATCATCTTTCTACAAAGGGGATAGATTTGAAGAGGACAGCATTTTTCTCATTTGTGGCATATCTGCACAAATACAATATATAATTTTCAGCAAGAATATTGTTCTATGTAAGGAAAAAAATAATGCCCTGGGTTATTATTTCAACTCGCAAGTCTGGATGCTGTACTTTGATATTATTTATTTGAAGTTTATGTAGCATATATTATTTGAAATTTGAAAGGTACTTTATTAATTCTAACAGTCAAAGCATTCAAAGCTAAGAAGAGCTGTCCTTACACTTAGTTGAATGCTCAAGCACAAAATTATTAAAAAACATCATGTGCACAAAATGCAGCAGTAAGCTGATTTGTGTGCACAAGAGGGCTGTTTGTCCTCAAAAGTACATTCTTAAATAAGATGAGAGTTGGAAAGAAAAGGCAAACAGCACCTTGAAGTAAAAGAACAGGAGCAGATGTCCTTTAGCTGTGTGTTTTATTGATTTATAAACACTCAGTCAGGGTCCCTCATCTCTGCAGAGTAATTTAGATATGGGAAAATATCTGTGAAATATATTGATTGTGTTATTGATTGAAGAGCCAATTGCTGTTGCACTCCTGTTTTACCATTTAAGTCCTGACACATTTTGACATATGAGCCAGCTGTGACTACTGCCTCGATTCTGCAATAAGATAATGTGAAAACTGTCATAACCACTCCTCTGTCAGCCTCCAGTATTTACAGCCTGGTGGTGCTGCTATTTAGCTTGCTATTTAACTACCCGAATAATGAGAATTTGTTAAAGCTCTCACTCTAGCAGTGTTTGTGTTTGCATTGGGTGTGTCTATACATACATACAAACCCCGACTAGTTTTTGTTTCATTTAGTGGTCTGATACTTGATGAATTAAAAAAAAAATACACAAGGAACCAATTTCTTAGTATCTTCATAGTTAATCTATGCACATGGGAATGATGGGATCTAGGCAAATATTTTCCTCTTTTTCCATCGGAAATTTTGATTTCAAAACATTTCTTAGAGTAATTTGGACTTGTCTATGAGATTATTTTCTACACAGCAGTAATAGAGAATGAATGGGGAAAACCTACTCCTTTCAATGTACAGGTTTGTTATTTATTTGGGATATCTCTTGTAGGAAAAAGGAAGATAATTTACACAAAAATTACTCAATACCCTTGACATGAAAAGAAAAACAAAGTAGTTTTTGAAACTACCCATGAAAGCTTATAAAAATTCATATAAATATACCTCCAAAAAGCACACTTTAAAAGATCTACAATTTTAGGCCAGAACTCATTAGATGATTGAAACTACAAATACTGTTTACTGCTTCTAGTCACATAATCATAATGCACAAGAAAAACCCCTGTAAATCACTGTTCTGATGCATATAGTCAATATGGATCTTTTCCAAATAAGGCTGTTTAAATGTATACTATACATTATTAAAGTTGGTGTCCATAATATTCCTCTTATATTCCGATGCATCTTCTCATTGTCACACAATCTCTGATTAATAACAAGCAGCATGTTGATATGTTCTTTCCTAGTTTATTTAAAAGCATCCCTCAATTTATGTAAACCAATGAAACAGGTCCATTGTAAGGGAGCAGTGCTGATGTAAATAGCCTGGGAACAATGTTCCATATTATAAGGATGGACAGCAGATCACTCCTCTGGGAAATGAAAATGTTCATTTAACGGTATGTATGGCACACCATTCTGGCAAATGACTGACATATCAGCAGTGTGTTAAGCATTAGACTTGTGAGTGATTTGAATACAACTTTAAAAAATCCAACATTTATTTTCAATGTGCAGCCTTCTTGTAATGTGAAATCCTTCAGAAATATATTTTTGAGCCTCGATATCATATTCTAAGGTGGATTTCATCTTCACACAAAATTACAGGTGAGCTTTTATGTAAGTTTAAAAAATACCAAATAAATTCTGATAAGGTAAAATATTTAGTTCAAATGTGCATGAGACTGCTTTAGAATCTGGCTCGAGTTAAAAGAAGGTGAGAAGTGGACAGCCAACCTGCCATGGCAGGACTGTACATTACCTGCAGTGTGGACAACCCAACTATGATGCTGGAGTGGCCATTCCTACTGAGAATATTATGTGGATAGGATTAGAGCAACATCTATTCAGGAGAACATGAATAGAACCTGTTGTTCTTAAATTTAAAAATGCAATATAATTACCTGTGAAATGTATTGAATCTGTACATTACTGGCCTATCCCTAAGAGATTTTGGTTTAATAGGTCTAGATTAGGCATCAGAATTGGGTGTTATTAAAAGTAAACTTTTAAATTTGAATTGATTTTAAAAATATAACAAAAACACTTTCTATTTTCAATCATTTATACAATTGCATTTTCCATTTGCACCCAAAACTCTTGAATATCTCAGCTTCCTCAAAATCTAATTAATCTTTATTCTACCTTATTTTTGCTTTTTTATGACTGAATTTTTATTTTATTTTATCTCCATTTTCTTTTTTATTTCAGAATATTATGGTGGTAAAATGATTTGGTTACATGTATTGCTTTTGTACAGTTTTGAGTCAATGTTATAAGTGTGTCAATTGCCCAGATAATTGCCCTGCATTGTACCCGTTAAGTGTGAATTTATCCAACTCCTCCTTCCCCTCCCACCTGCTTGATTACCTTTGAGTTTTACTTCCATATATGTATATAAGTGTTGATTTTTGATTGGTTCCAATTTAATAGTGAGTACATGTAGTGTTTGTTTTTCCATTCTTGTGATACTTCATTTTGAAGAATGGGTTCCAGTTCTATCCAGGAAAATACAAGAGGTTCTATAACACCATTGTTTTTTTATAGCTGAATAGTACTCCATGGTATACATATACCACATTTTATTAATCTACTCACGTATCGATGGGCACTTGGGTTGTTTCCACATCTTTCCAATTGTGAATTGTGCTGCAATAAACATTTTAGTTCAAGTGTCTGGGTTCTTCCTTCAACCACTTACTGAAACATCACTTATGCCTAGTGTTCATGACCTACACATTTACACATCCTTTTCATCCTTCTTCACATCTCCAAAGTAATTAGAATGTTAACCACATACTTTTTCTTGAAACCATGGTATCCTTGGCTCTCCAGTCCCCCCATTCCCTTGGTTCTCTAATTTTTTCATCTGTCTTTCACATTGGCTCATTGTTCTCAACCCATTTTTAAATGTTATGATCCATTTGACTGCATTATTTCATATTCTTACTTGTAATACTCTTATAATGTGTCATAATCTGCATGCCAGAGTTTGATTTATTGACATTCAGCTCCTTCACCTTTCTTGTCTGCTCTGTGAAAATGGATTCGAGTCCCTTAAATATTTTTCCTTTGCCAACTGGCCCGATGTTAAGTTCCATCAGCAGAGGCCACTGGAGTGGCATTTCAGAAGGAAAAAGATTTTCTTCCTGGCTCTAGTGCTTATTGAGAAGGCTCTCCAGCAAATGTGGCTTCTCAGTGTGCTGTTTCTGCAATGCACTCAACTTTCTCAGGGCTGACAGTGTGGGCTTTTTTTTCTGGTAACAGGCTCCTGCATTTCTTTAGCACCAAGTACCTGTAGCGCTGACTTTGTCAGTGTCCAGTTCTTGTGGTGAATGGTGGCCAGCAGCAGCCACCAGCCTGCAAATTTCCCCAACAACCCAACTGAGTGGTTTTGTAGTGATAAAGTGTCTGATAAGACATATCCACATCCCTATGACAGCTTTCCCCAGAACCCTAGAGAAAAGCTTGATCTCAGCCTGGGGAACTTCCACTTGGGTGCTCTAATTTAGCCCCGTGGGTTGTGGTCCCCTCCTTTTATCTATTATTCTGTATTTTTAGAGTTTACTTTACTTCTCTCTCATCAGTCCTTCATTACTCAAGCCCCCATTATAATTTAAAATTTCTTTATATTAAACTCTTCCTGTTCAAATTATTGAGTGGTTTCCCACGCCCACTCAGACCCAGTATGATATAGCTTTCCCACTGTGATACAACCTGGTTTCTCCAGAAAGCACTGTCTTAGATAAAGTTTTAAATGTTACTATTCTATTGAAAAGGAGAATACTAGGGAAGCAAGAATGAGGGAAAAGAAAAGTGAAATAAAGAAGGAAGGAGAAAGGGGATGAAGAATTTGTAACTAAGAGACACCCATGGTTATCAAACGCGCCTTTGACGGATTGGTGGATTACTTTGTTCTGAGAGTCTGTATGAACTAACATACGTTCATTTTGAGGAGGAAGTGAAAATAATTTATCTTCTGGTTCCTGACTTTCATTGATCACTGTTTCACTTCACAGTGCATTCAGATCCTTATGCTAATTTTTTGTGCTTGCAAGGATGCCAAGCAGATCTTTCCTGTTGTCTCAGACCACAATAACAAAAGGGATGTCGTGGAGCAAAAGGGAAAAAGTTCAAGGTGTGGGCATGAGGTGCAGTGACTGTATAAAGATGATCAGAGACCATGTAGCCCTGGTGAGTGCAGTGGTGGTTTGGGTGGAACAAGTAGCCGACAGTCCTGTGGACAGATGCAAAAGAGAGTATATGGGGAGGCATCTAAGGGGTACCTGACACAGGATTTTGTTGATATCTTTGATGTGAACTACATTCTACATGTAGATGAATCTCATCCCTAGCCTCACTTTCCCTCCTGAGAGTCATGCTATACCTGTACTTACAAATGCTTAAGCAACAAACATGCATGAATATCTTAAAATGCTATAGCTTGGGCATGTGCAAAACTGAATTCCACCTCAAATTTCCAAAACATATTCTGCCTAATATCTTCACTCTTAGCCAAGAGGGGTCACCATCTATTTTTATGTTCCAAGACAGAAGCTTTGATTCTCCCTTAGATCTCACTCATTCTCTTACTAACTCAAATTTAATGACTTATCAAAACTTTTTGCATTTTTTTCTTCAGAAATGTCCCTCATATCTGGCTTTTATTTTTATTGTCACTGCTGTCATTTTATTCCAGATCTATTTTCATCATTATTTCAAAATTATTGCAGCAGTCTCCTGTTACAGCCTCTCTCTTTTCCCTTCAATATGATGAATATTTTTTTTAAAAAATGACTCTGTTACTTCTCTACTTTAAAACCCACCTTGGCTGTCCATTGGCTACAGAATAAAATTCAAATTCTTTAGCGTGGCATACAAAGTCATTCACAGCATACCCTCAGTTGTCTAAACCTAACAGTATAATTTCTCCTTTCCTTCATTCTATTCTTAGCCCAGGTTCTTTTCCCTCCATGATTCTGCCTTATTGAACTTTGTAACATACAATGATATTCCCAAATTTGTCATGTTTCAGGACTTATGCAACTGTTTTTCCTACTGTCTAGAATAGGAAAAAAAACTCTACTTTTCATAAATCCCAGGTCAAATATCATCTCTTCAGTAACTTTGCTAGAAGAACTTAAGTGTTCTCTTCTCTGAGCTCCCACAGCAAATTTCCTTATCATTCTAAAAGGATTTTCATATTTTATTGTAATTTATTTGTTTTTACACCTGTATTACCCACTATATTGTGATTTTCTCAAGTACAGCAGCCATGTATTATTCATTCTTGTATCCCCAGCACTCAGCATAGCACTTGTGCATAAACCTCCCAATAAATATGTGCTGAATTGAATTTAAAAGAAATCATAGATGTAAAAGTATGTATGGATAGTATTATCAGCAAAGCAGCATTTCACTATGGCATGATATACATCTAATTTTGTACTTAAAAGATTCTGTGTTGATGCCATAGACACTTTGTCAACCATCCAAAAAGCAGCAGAGCTTTTTGCCAATGAGCAACAGCAGTGTATGTTGACAGTTTATTTCAGTACATTATATGGCACTCAACCAGAATTGAACAGCAAGAAAAGATGGAAAGAAAATGACTATTTTCTAGGCCTCCATCACTGCAGGTAGGACTAAATGGATTTCATGATGTTCATGTGCCTTGGTTTGCATCAACCCTTATGTGTAAATCAAATTGATTGTCCTAAGTTGTTTGGCCCAGGACTGTCATTCTTAGGCCTACAGTCATACAATGCTATATTACACTCTATTATTGTATACTACATCACAGCATACTGTATCTATTACAGTCATCTCATGTGGAATTACCTCTTTCAAAAGGATGGAACACACCCTAAATTATAATGGCCTCATCACTTGTACCAGCTTTAGTAGAAGAAGCCCTTTTAGCAACCATGTTATTACCTCTGGTATGATTAGAGGAAAGGTAGTATTTCTTTCTAAGACTAAAATGTTTTCTTAGAAAAAAAATTTAGACATTTTAAGATATGTAAGATTAACTTTAAAATTTACAGAGCCATGTTGAGAAGTTTTTTCCCCCTCTTGGAATTATATGATTATATGCTTGATGGTGAAGTTGAAGTTAACTTTCAGACTGATTTGTGGCAAAGAGACTTGATTTGTCAGATCTTCATACCATATATAAAAAAACAAAACTTTCCGTTTTTTCTAGAAGTTTTGTATCTTCCTGGATCAGATAGAACAGTCAAAATCTTCCTAATTATTTGGACCTAGTTTCATCTGCATACAGACTGCAGAAATTTATCTCTGGTATATCAGGAATAATTGATAATTATTCCTCATCCCCTAGCTTATTTTTTTCTTATCAGTTAAGTAAACACTGCAAATGCTCATTTTTCTTTCCTTGCTTTGGCTGGACAAAGGTTAGAGCAAAAGTTTTGGCCTGTACTTATATAGCAAGTACGTAAGTCTTTACACAATGTATATTTTATATTAACTTTCATCCCAAATTCATCTTAATTTCCTCCCCTATTTATTTTCCTCTTTCCATCTTCACTTATTTTAATCTATTTTAGCATGCCAAAGTACCTATCTTTTGAAAACTAGATTGATTCCCTTTGGGAACAAGGTAAAACATTAGTAAATACATGCAAAAATACAATTATTTCCTCAAATAAATTGTAAAATTTTTATTCTTTGTCTCTATTAGCTTGCCTTCAGGTATCAGCAGAGCTTCATAAAAGAAGCATCAAATATTCTACTGCAGTGGCTCTTAATGTATCAGCATAACCTGGGAATGTATCTTTTTAAATTTTTAAGTAACTATTCCTTATGCCCCACCCTTGGGAATTCTGACTCAAATCTAGCATAGGGCACAGTTATTTATACATTTTGGACAGCTTCATAGATGAATCTCATCTATAGTCCAATTTTTAAAACCAAATGTTTGAAGAAAATAAGATGAATCATCTTTCCAGAATTAAAAAGAAGGTATAAACTTGTATGTGTGTATTTATGATTGATAGATGGCATAGATAGATGATGATGAAGATACATAGGTAGATGTAAAGTTGTTTAATAAAATAAGAAAAGGTAAAAAAAGAAACAACATAGAAGAGAGAGAAAATATGTTAATTTAAATCAGATATAAGACTAGTAGAAATTGTATGTTAGAAATGCATTAGGTTTATAAAGTAGTTTGAAAGATTTCTGAAAAACAGTCACTTCTCCCCTCTATTTTCAGACCATCATGAGTAAGTACTAAATTTCAGCACTTATCAGATGCCAAGAACTGCAAGAAGGATTTTATAACCTGTACCTCATTTCATGTTAGGATAACACTTTGAGTTAAGTATAATCATCCTCATTTTTTTGGATTAGCAAATTGAGTTCTATTTAGGTTGAAAATGTGGCCACAGTCACACGTAGGTAGGAGTTTACAGACCCTGAATGTATATCCGTATCTCTCATTTCTAAACCTGCATGCCTTGTTATGATGTTTCACTGTACTCCTTCAACATATTTGTTCTCTCTCCTGGTTGAATTCTGAATAATTCAAAATGAACCCCTCTATCCTTTCTTAACTCCGAACACGCAGGAGAAATCGCTTAGAAATAGATAGAATTTACCATGACTGTTTCTTGAAGTTGTAAAAATCTAGGTAAACACTGGACTACTAACGAGGTCAGTGACCATTAAGGTTTCTAAATTTTAAATATTCTAAGATGTTATTTGAATAAATGACATGGGTAGTTTTTTGAGATTAATGGAGCATATGCTCAGATTCATTTGATCCCAGATTCATTAACCCATGCCTCACTGACTTTTACTCAAGATTTCTAACAAGAGAGAATTACACCTCTGAAAGCAATGATGCCTATAATCTATATTCCATATATTAAAAAGCTTCACTTGAATTTGTTGTTTTTTCCAAATGTTCTTTCTATATGAATTATGCATTTTGTTTCATACACAGTCATCCTAATTAGGGTTGGTTTATCTTATTTTAAAAACATTTAACATTAAATAATAATATATCTAGAATATTCAATATCTTATCTATTTGATAAAAATTGTTTGCAATATTTTTAATTCTATGGTTGTCAGATATGATTATTTTTAGAAATGGAGTGGCTAATTTTATTTATCAAAGGTGACAATTCAGTATCTTTAATTATTTACTTTAAAACTTTTCTTTGCTAATTTTGAAATAAGTGGTATGTTTTTCTACAGCCATGAATAAATATTTTGACAATATATACCTTTTAAATATTGTCTTTAATCTAAAAATATCAACTACTTGTAAAATAAAAGCTTTAAGGTTAAAACTAAAAGTATATGCACATAGTGTACCTGAATTGAATAGGTCTCATATTTTCAATTCTATTCAGCTAGCTTTCCTTGAACATGTGGAGCGATTTCATTGTCAACTTTGGGTTGCTTGGATATATTCTCTTTCAATAGGAAATCAACTGATATTTGAATTTCATAAATCAGGTTGGATCTCTGAATGTTCTACTTATGCTGGAAAGATCCCATAAAAACAGAGCAAGATAGCTACATTTGATGAGAACTGTGATACGGACAAAGCTGCCATTATGAGTAATCAGAGCAAGTAGCTAATATCAGATACCCCTTGTATTTCCAAATGCCTCCTATTAAATGTAAATATGCTAAAGGAGTTTGAAAGAGTAGTTTAGTTAGTACCCACTAATGAATTAAGACAGAGTATTTTATCAATTTCACCAGTTTTAGAAAGTGTGTGTCTTTCCCTGTTACTACAATGAAAAATCTAAGGCTGAGAGAGGTAAATCTACTTGCCCTAGGTTACAGAGCTGCTAAATTACGAAATCATGATTTGAACAGAGGATTCAGATTTCAAAGCCTGCGCCCTTTACCACTGCTGTAATATTTCTCTCCTTCTCTGCTTCCCAAACAGAATCCTTCAATTGCCAATAGATTTATTAGAGGCCAGCACACTTATATTTCTGCATCCTTCTTTCTATTTATTTTATTGATGAAATATTATTTTAAGAATTTCAACTATCGCAGATAAATCTCTTCTGGAGTTTAGAACTAGTTCATCCATTCTCGCCTGTTCCATTAGCAGAAAAGTAGGTTTGTTTTGCAGTCCTATGTGAAGATTGCCTTGAAATATGAAAGATCTCTATTTCTCACATGGGTATAGAAACCTATGGAAAAGCAGTAATGTCATTTTGGCAGTGTATCATCCTGAATCAGAAACTAAACCATGCAAACTGAAATTGATTTGTAACAGGTACCTTATTAGAAGCAAATATCAAGAAAACTAGAATCAATGTTGAAACAAAAATTTGTCTTGTAAGCAATCCTGAGTGAAATGTGTTGACACAGCATCACATTCTGTAGCCCCATTTTTGCATGCTTTTCAAAGCACAGCTATCTCAGGCTGAGGGAGATGAATAATTGACTGATCACTGCATAATTCAACATAGTGTTGTAAAAATTCAAGGTCTGGCAAATTTGAAGCTTTTCTTTTTTATTGAGACTGAGGTTAAAGTTTCAATCAACCTTGAAGAAACATTTAAATAGCACAAGGATATATGATTTATTAAAGTGCATATTATTCTTTCTTATATTCCCTCCTTCTTCATTAAGCTACCTCACATAATGCACATATAAAGTTAAAAGATTATCTATAAGGTTTAGTGGAGCTCCGCCTGTAGTGACTTCAAAAGCACTAATGTCCTCAATGTCTAAACACACTTATCAAGCAAAAAAACTCAAATAAATTGCTTTCTATCTATCCCATTATGGATTTTTTTATTGGTGAAATGTATAGATGTTTCATACATTATATTCTAAAATTTCTGTAATACAACAGCAATGCATGGAGTGATTTTTCATTCAATCATTTTCCTATGAATTTTTTTGTATTACCTATTATGTCCCAGGTACTCTATTCAAAATCAGACTACAAGCAGGAAAAGATAAAAATAGAGGCCTTGCTGAGAAGGAGAAAGTGATCAACTTTGACAGGGAAGTACAGAAAAAATAAAAGCTGTTTTTGTTCAACTAAGAGTAGGAGATGTTAAGAATTATTGTGTATTACTTTAAAATGCGATTGTGTTTATTTTCAAATAAGGATTACATCTTTACTTTCAAAATTATAAATTTCTACCTATTTAATTTTACTAAAAAGAAGATACAAAATAATCTTCCATACTACATTTCATATCAACATATATTTATTTCATTACATGAATTGGCAATGTTATCATTATTCTCAGAAATGTTTAGATATTACTAACCTTTGGGCGTGTCTGAGATATATATTACTATATACATGTGTAAAAAGTTGTTTTTGCACAAAAACTTGATTTGAATACAATAAGATTTTGCTGAAATGGGAAAGATTACCTTACTAATTTATATCTATTAATAAAATATTTTTTTCTGTAAGTCATACTTAATGTAAATTTGGAGAAAACAGGATAAATAGTTTTCTGTGAACAGGAGCAATTTATTTTTGCACTACAAATAGCCTTCCTCTCAAAATAACAAACTTCAAACAAAAGTATTTGAAAAAATTTAGTTCAATCCTCTATCCATTAATAGGGTAAGAAGTTTAGCATAATTACACTAGTGTACAACTAGCATGTAATCATCGTGTAATGTGTGATCATAATATCACATGAAATAAACAGAAAAATGGATATTCTCTTGAAAAATCTGAAGGTCTCATTGGGGAGCAAAAACGTTAATATGACTAATAACCAAGAAGCATTATGATTTCATATCTCTCCTTTCTAAATAGTTTCCCAAAATCCTAAACAAACACAATCATGGCATAAAGTCAAAAGAGAAGAATTTTAAAACAAGGTGAACAAAAAAGCTCAATAAATTGCCATGTTTCAGAAAGTGATTTGAGAGACATTGCCATTGAGAATTATGAATCTCTTTTAATATCATCGTGTAGTTAGATCCACTCTTCTTTTTTTAGTGTAACTTAAATTCTGGACTCCTTTAAACATACAAAGTCTAAATCAGAAAGTCACATACCCAGGACGCTGTTTTTCAACTTCTTTGGTCACATAGAGTACCCAGTACCATACAAAACATTTTGTCTTGCAACTTACTTGGCAGTTCCTTGGGCTGTCTAATGAACCAAAAGAATTATCATTATTGTTAGGTGCACAGGAGTGTAGGCTGCATGGCACACACTGTTGATTTGATACCCTCTATGATGACAGTACATGGTTCACTGGCTTGGTTAAACAGCACATCAGCAGCAGTGATGGGTGATCAATCTCATTCCCCATAGCATTGCTCCCCAAAGAGTCATTATTGAGAATAAAATGATGAAAGGCTATCAGAAGGAATCATTGGGTCTATGGCTTAAAAAAAAAAAACTAAGAAAAGAAATGAATATGAGTCTTGGGAAAATGCATTTTTAAAACCTTGTTATAAAGGGAAGCAAAGAGACTGATTAATATCTTGGAAAATGGCAACTTTATTTTAATATTTACTACTAATGCATATCATTGTCAAATACTCAATAGCAGCATATTTTGCTAGCGTTATGCTAGATAAAAACCTCCATTTTATTACTGTGTTCATTTTCAAAAATCAATTAAAAGAAATATACAAGGTATCAGAATCTCTACTTCCAGTAGTCAATACATGGTATAAATTGAAAACTACAATAAGTTTAGGTTTCTAAACTTAAGATTAACATCATACAAATTTTTGTTTTGCTGCTCTATAGCTAAGAATGGAAAATCAGCAGTGTAACTGGAATAAAAAGTCAATTCTAAAATATAAAGTTATTTTTAAAGTGAGTTAGTTGAAACAAATTAGTTCTAATTTCTTTTCCTAGAACTATACAGATTGAGAATGTTATTAAGCATACTTAGTGAGGTACAATAACTGGAACTGATATTTTTCCCATGTGAATTTCCCTTGTAGGAACTTGATTATCTCGTAAGGCAGAGAAAAATTGGTGGGAAATGGTGGTAATTCAGAAAATGAAAATGTTAGTTATAATAACAACTCACATCTATTTAGCCCTTATAATGTCTCTGGTACTTGCTAAGAACTTTACTTGTAAGTGTTGGAATAAAAAATTGAAATAACAGTTTCACTTCAATTTCTACCTTATTAATCACTATGTATTTTGACTTCCCTTAAAACACTGCTTCAGATATTCTTAAGGGTGTTTTTATCTCTAGGGATCAAATTTTCTAGATCTCATAGTGGGAAGTACTATTTGATAAGTGAAAGATATTACTTATATTACTTTAAAAAACTATTTCAACTTTAGTCATTTTATTTGTTTGTTTTTGTATCAAGTTAGTTACTCTCAGCAGGAAGTTACAGAAAGCCCTTATCAAAACGTCTTCAATAATTATGAAATGTTGGTGTCTCATATAAAAACAACTCACAAGGGTGGCTCCGGGCTTAGGTGAATTCAACATCTTGATGACATAATCAGGAGCTCAGGTTCTCCCCATATTACCAATCTGCCCAATCTCTGCACGTCAACTTGAGCCTGTTAGGTTCACACAACGGCTGCAAAAGTTCCAGATAACATATCCAGACAGGATAAAGTACAGCAAAAAAAGAGGGAACCTTTCAAAGGGTCTCCTGGAACTTCCTTCATGTTTCTTTGACCAGGATTTTGTTCTATTTATGCCAAACCAGCCCCACATGAAGAGAATAGAAGCCCTGTAATCAGTTAAGCCAGTATGATTCGGCTCCTCCTAGGGATGGATGAGACCTCTTCTCCCAAAGGATTTGGACAAGTTAAGACAGGTAGATTCCTGAACTACACTTTATAGAGAAGAAAAGGTAGAAAGAATGTAAATGGCTGTTTACAATGAACAGGGGCACAAGGATTAAGAGCACAAATTGGATTTCAACAGGTTGGATTTATAATCTCACGCCATCACTTGCAAACTACGTGACTTTGTGAAAATTTCTTAGCCTCCTGTGCCTGTTTCTCACCTATGAAATAGAATCTATAACAGTAACTATTTCCTAGACTAGTTCTAAGGTCAATATGCGTTAAAATGTGCAAAGCATCGAGAATAGTGCCTGCAAGCATGAGAGCACACATGTCTATAATTTTCAAATACATATTTTTATAACTTACATTACAGGGGTTTCCAGTTTCTGATCCAGCATGTAAGTAGCCTAGAAGTTGCCACTCTATTCTCACAAGTCAAAAGCTGAACAAACTGAAAAACCAACAACTCTTCTTAGACCTAACAGAGAAGTGAAGTCACAGGACAATCTGATGCTCCCCCAATTGGAGCGACATACAGGTGAATACAGAGAAACACACTTGCTGGAGTGAAACCCACGTGCAGAAACCTCTGCTGGAACCAAGACAGAGGTAGGAAACCCTGAATTGTAATCTATGAATCGTTGGAAGCTCATTATAGACAAGTCTGAGAGTTAAAAACTCCAGTGGACACAATGATTGGGTGAGGGGGCACATTTTTGTTAGTTTAACCTCCAGGTTCTCACCGTGAACACTAGAGAAATATCTCTTCTTGCTTCTGGCAGGGAGAGGGAAAAGGAACCATTTTAAAAAACACCAGAGCATTTTGTTCTTTCTAACAATGCCCCTACCTTCAAGAGAAATTACTTTACCAGAACCTGAACTATTGGTTTTTGTTTTTTGTTATTTTTTTCAGAGCCTAACTTATCTAAGGGAAGGGAAATGCCCAAATCCAGCCAGCTCTAGCCATCTTGTCCCTCCTAAGGGGAGATATGGCAGGAGCTGAGAAACACATGTGAAGTTCACAGTCCAGAGGCCTGGGCTCACTAGGAGACTGAGTCCTAATCACAGGACAGTAGAAGGCTTGTTCTCCCACACACCCTACCACCACATTACTAAAAGCCTGTGTACAGAATTTCCTTTTACCCAGTACATCATGTCTGGCAATCAAGAAAAACAAAACTACAAGACATATTAAAATACAAAAGAACATAGTTTGAAGAGACAGCACAAGCATGAGAGACAGATTCAGATCTGGCAGGGTTGATGGAATTATCAGACCAGAAGTTTGACAATTATAATTAATATGCTAAGGACTTTAATGGATAAAATAGGCAGTGTGCAAGAACAGATGAGCATTGTAAGCAGAGAGATGGCATTCTAAGAAAGAAATAAAAGGAAATGTTGGAGATTGAAAATACCTCAACCAAGATGCCCTTCAGTATGTGCATGGATCAACTGTGGTAGATCCAGAAAATGGAATATTACTCAGCAGTAAAAAGAAACGAGCTATCAAAGCATGAAAAGACATGGAGGATGCTGAAATGCAAATTCTAAGTAAAAGAAGCCAATCTAAAAGGGCTGCCTAATGAGTGATTCCAAGTGTACAACATTTGGAAAAACCAGAACTATGGAGACAATAAAAAAGATCAGTGGTCGTTATGGGTTGCAGGGGAGGGAGGGATGGAGCACAGAAGATTTTTAGGGCAGTGAGAATACTCTGTATGATACAATATGATGGATACATGTGACTATACACTGTAAAAACCCATATAATGGATAGCATCGAGTGAACCCTAATGTAAACTATGAACTTTAGGTGATAACGATGTGTCAATGTTGGTTAATCAATTGTCACAAATATACCACTATGGTGGGAGACTTTGATAGTGGCCGAGGCAAGAAGGATATATGAAATCTCTGTGCCTTGCACTGAATATTCCTGGGAACCTAAAACTGCTCAAGAAAATAAAGTCTATTTAAACACACACACACACACACAAACACACACACACACACTTCAAATTATTTAAGTTGTAGAATGGTCCTTTAGATTCCAGTGCAGTGTAGTTTAAGGGCTTATTCTGAGGTCTTTTGGGAGATAATATGAATGAAGATTCAGTCACTCAGAAAGCCATTCTGTGTTATAATCAGATTTATTATCCTTTATAAATTTCATTATAACTTTAGAAAAGATAACTTAATTTGAGTTACTAAATTTGGTTGTACAATAAATGTACTGAAAATATTTATTACACTTGCTTTAAATTAGATAGTTTCTACTTATTTTCACTTGCTTAAAACACTGGGGTGTTGAATGACACAGGCCTAATACTTACCTATGAAAATTATATAATAGCAAGGTGACAGACTTTAAATAGCTAATTACACAATTAATAATTGATTTGCCATTGTGAGAATTGTTATGAAGAAATATAGGATGCAATTTGAGCTTATAGCTGAGAAATCAGATCTATTCTTTTGAAGTCAGGGCCCTGATAATTGGGAAGGGCTATAAAGGGTTAGAAATAATTACTTATTAAAGGTCCTGTCTCCAATTACAAGCCACATTTTGAGGTATTGTAAGTTAGAACTTCAACAATTGAATTTGAAGGGGACACACTTCAATCCATAACAGGGACTTTTTGAAGTAGGTCTAGGATGTAGCTCAAGGTTAAGCATTTCTTGAAAGTTCCCAGATGATGCCAATGCTATCTAATTGTAGAACACACATCTTACCTAGCAAAAAATAAAAAGGATTAAAAGAAAATATTTTAATAACTTTAAGCCAATATAATAATATACATAGATAAAAGAAGACCTTCCTAGAAAATATAGATTAACAAAAGTGATTCAAGAAAATAATAAGCCTTAAATGTTGTTATAATCACAAAAAATTTAAATCAATATTTTTAAAATCAAAACAATTTAACAGAGAAATAGACCCAGAAAGCTTTAGAAATGGCTACCTCCAAACATTCAAAGGGAGAGAATTTTAATCCTATAGAAACATTTCATGGGAAGAGAGAGATAGTATTTCTTGATGAGTTTTGGGGGGCTAGTATAAACTTCATACCATAACCAGACAAAGACAGTATAAGAAAGAAAACCTAAAATCTAATTTTACATAAATATAAATGCTTAGTGAAATATAAAATATTAGCCCAGAAAACCTAGAAATATATAAAAGGACACCAATATATAATAGTTGTATTATCCCAGTTGAGTTCATTCCAGGCATGCAAAGATTGTTTTTAAAAAGTATTTTAAAATAAGGCATATTAATCTATTAAAAAGAAAATCTTAATACTCATCTCCGTCAGGGAAGAATAGTAATTTCATCAAATTCAAACTCCATTCATGAGAAATATTCTTAGAAAACTAGAACAGTGATTCAATAGATCTGATGTGGAGCCTGAAAAACTGTTTTTTTCACCAGTCAGTTCACAGATGTTGCCAATGCTGCTGATGAAGGAACCACACTCTGAGACCAGTGGCACATGGCACAATAAGGCCTACATTGTCATTGAATCCATTCTGGGCTTAACTAGCATTGAAAAGTAGTAAAAGTTCCCAGATACCCTCAAAGCCATCAAACTTATAAAGGTGTGCTATTAGAATCAAAGATTATAAGTAAAAGAGATAATTGCACGGCATTTAAAATGAATAAGGATGTAATTCTCATATCCTCAGGTGATACCAGCCTGAGAGTTACAAGAGTACAATAGGGCCATTTCATGAGACTAGAATAAAAAGAGACGTAACCCTCATGCACATGGGGTGTATCTATGCATATAACTTTCTAAAAATACAAAAAGATGTGTATATGTGTACACATGTAACAAACATATGTGCATAGATATACATGTTTTACTTTTTTCTTTTTTTTCTTTTATTTTTATTTTATTTCGGCATGTTATGGGGGTACAAATATTACGGTTACGTATATTGCCCATGCCCCCCCTCCCTCCTCGAGGCAGAGCTTCAGCATGACCATCCCCCAAACGTTTCACATCTCACTCATTATGTTTGTTTATACCCATCCCCTCCTCCCCACTCCCACCCGCCCAACACCCGACAAATGTTATTCCTATATGTCCACTTAGGTGTTGATCCCTTAATACCAATTTGCTGGTGAGTACATGTGGTGCTTGTTTTTCCAACCTTGAGATACTTCACTTAGTAGAATGGGTTCCAGCTGTATCCAGGAATATACAAGAGGAGCTATATCACCATTGTTTCTTAAAGCTGAATACATCTGTTTTTATTTAGGTTTCCAGAACCTGGCTCACATGATGTATCATTGAATATAGTCCTGATAGCCTTCTTCTTCATCCAGGTGTAACCAGGAGATCTGCTAATGCTCCTGATAGGTTCTGTGGAATTCATCCTCATCACATGTCTGTATACACTTTGTACTCCTGATCCTGGTTGGATTGGTGGGGGTGCAGATCAGGCAGATCCAAAAGACTATCTGCATAGCATACTGCTATTTTATACTCCAAACCGTCCTTTCCTTATGTCAGTGGTTCTAAATTAGAAGTGTCTTTGCCCCCAGGTATATTTAGCAATGTCTGGAGACATTTAGGGTTGTCACAACTGGGGGTGAGGGGTGGGAAGTAGTACTGCTGCCTAGTGGATATAGGTCTGGGATACTGTTACACATCCTGCAATGCACAGGGGAGCTCCCCAAAACAATTGATTGATATCTCTCTCTCCTTCCTCGCCTCTTCCAGAGCTAATAATATTAATAATTGAAACATGGTAAGTGATATTGCTATTTCTGAAATCTGTAATTCATCCTTAGCCATCACCTATTCCAATTTTTGGACAATAAATAAGTAAAATAGTGTTAATTTTGGTGGGCCTGATTGATCTAGCTGGCAGGAAGAAGTAGGAAAAAAATGGGTAGTAAAATAGCCCATTTGCAACCTAAGCTAGTATAAAAAAAATCAGAATAAACTCAGATTTCTTAAACCTAGTTCCACCTAAGCGTTAGTGTTCAGCAGATTGAGTGAGTCTGAAATAATTTCTAATTTCTAAATAGATTTCTACTGTAGGTTATTAGAAGTGTTCATTTCATTTCCAAATACTTCTGGAATTTTTATCTTTGGGTATTCTTGGTAATCCTACCTATAGACATAGAAATTTTCTGGTAAACATTTAGTTTTCACATTTCAGTTATAACAGTGAATAAGGGAATTACTTATTTCCTTTATTATTTATAGTCACTTTTAAGCAATGTATAATTTTATAGCTATGTGAATTTGTCTAACTAGACACTTGGGCTAGAGTTTCAATCCAGAATAGCAATACCTGTACATTTGCAGAAAGAGGTAAATCGAATTGAAGAAGATACAGTGATTCTTGGGAAAATATACATATTGCACTGATCTGATGTAGGACTAAGCAAAGTTCATTGTATTTTAAAGCCCTGTTAATCAAGCAAATAATAAGTTCAGACTATGATTCCAAAGACAGAGCAACCACAAAGACTAACCAAACCAAGGAGAGATAAGAATATAGAAAAACAATGCCTAATTTAATCCATGTAATTTCAAACGCAAGTCTACATTTAAATTTATGGTCACCTTTTCTTCTGGCTCTATTCCTAAAAGTTGTTTGAGATTCTGCTTGTACTTAATAATATAGTTTACTTAGAAGTATTTTAAATATTATTTACTTTATTGTTTTAAAATACTTTTATGTAAGTTCATGTTAGTGGCTCTGCTCTTGATTTTATTTATTTTTTGCTATTGATTTTGGACAAATCTATACAAAAGGAAACTATTTCAAGGACAAAAAATACATTAAATAATATGTAGACATTTCTTGCTAATTTCTTAGTGATGTGATTAACATCTCTAAATTCAAATAAACTGAAACTCTGTTTTTTAAAATGCAACTGTTATAAGTATTTATTTGACATGAATTAATAATGTTACTTTTAATATACATCAGTTATACACAATCTTGATTTATCCAAAGGAATTTCCTTAAAACATAAACAAAGAAAAGAAAACCGTTCTGACTTTATTATGCAAAAGCCATCAGACATTGTCAAACTAAGACAATCATCTTGATTATTTTTGGTTGTTTGGAGGATAAGTAAAATCCACCCAGACTAAAAAATAGCTCTTGGGAGGCAAGCAATTTGGTTTTGTAATGAAGTGTGCTTCCTCACAAGGTGATTATAATAGAGTCTGAGGGGATAGGCATGAAAGCATTAGTATGTTATCTTTTATTTCTTAAAGTCTTTCATATCAGAAAGCTCTGGAAATGTGGTCAAATGGTCCTCAGAGGGTGCAGTATCTTCCGGTGAGCAGCTTTGACACTAACAGGGTTAAATGTTTAGGACTTGAACATCCCAGCATCTGCTCCTTCAGGCACTTTGAACCACATGTAATTCACAGCTCCTGGATACCAGGTGATGCTGAATGGTCCACAGAAGAGCAGAGCTAATTTTTGCTCCACTGGCATCTACCTTTAATGACCAATCAAAGAAATTTTATAAAAAGTCAAGTGCATGGAAAATTTCTTACATGTTTACATAATCAGAGAACAGTCTTCCAATTCCATTCACTCTGCTGTGTTTTTTTAGTTCAAAACATATATCCAAAGAAGACTAGCTTTAAATAATTCTTACTCTTCATTTATAGATACAAAATGGGAGAATTACCAAATTAATTTGACTTTGGGTAAATGTGTGACGTCAATATACAAACTCAAAATTTATATTTATCCCTCTCAAAAAATAAAAACATACACATTTAAAATTTATTAGCAACTTGGAAAATAAGATTCTGCTTTGGTGTATTCTATACTATATAGACTTTTTCTACCATATTTTGCCTAAAACCAATGATCTTACTACTTTTGCCAGGTAAAAGAAACAGTGCAGCTGTTACTTTGAAAGGGAATTCTGAACTGGGTGTTATGGATGAAACTAATGTACACTTAGCAAGTTCGAAGGGTGCAATATCATTATAAAAAGACTGGATTGCTATGCACTAGTAATGAACAATAAGCAATTGTATTAGACTAGAGCACAGGAAACTAAGAAAAAATAATAAAAATTAAAGAACACTGAAATACATGGAAAAGCATATTGTAATCATGAGTCAGAAGATTTAATATTATTAGGATGTGAGAAATAGACTCACATATTTATGGATAACAGATTTTTGATCAAGATACAAATGTACTATTAGTGAGAAAGTAGTCTTTTTGACACATGGTGCTAGAAAAATTGGATATTCATATTTGTAAAAAGTTAACTCATGTTTAATGTCATGTAAAGATTATGTTAAAATATATCATTTTTTATTTCAGCATATTATGGGGGTACAAATATTTAGGTTACATATATTGCCTTTGCCTCACTTGAGTCAAAGTTTCAAGCATGTCCATCCCCGGGACTATGCACACCTCACCCATTAGGTGTGTATGTACCCATCCCTCCTCCTCCCTCCCACCAGCCTGACACCCGATGAATGTTACTACTATATGTGCACATAAGTGTTGATAAGTTAATATTAATTTAATGGTGAATACATGTGGTGTTTGTTTTTCCATTCTTATGATATTTCACTTAGTAGCATCCAGCTACATTCAAGATAATAGATGAGGTGCTAGATCACCATTGTTTTTTGTGGCTGAATAGAACTCCATGGTATATATACATACCACATTTTATTAATCCATTCATGTATTGATGGCATTTGGGTTGGGTCCACATCTTTGCAATTGTAAATTGTGCTGCTATAAACATTCAAGTACAGATGTCTTTTTTATAGAATGTCTTTTTACTTTGGGTTGTTTGAAGGATAATGAGATTGCTGAATCAAAATGGTAGTTCTACTTACAGCTCTTTGAGGTATCTCCATATTTCTTTCCACAGAGGTTGTACTAGTTTACAGTCCCACCAGCACTGTAAGAGTGTTCCTATCTCTCCACATCCACACCAACATTTATTGTTTTGGGACTTTTTGATAAAAGCCATTCTCACTGGAGTTAAGTGATATCCCATTGTGGTTTTGATTTGCATTTTTCTAAGGATTAGAGATGTGGATCATTTTTTCATATGTTTGTTGGCCATTTGTCTTCTTTTGAAAAGTTTCTATTCATGTCCTTTGTCCACAATTTAATGTGACTGTTTGATTTTTTTTTCTCATTGATTTTCTGAGTTCTACATAGATGCTAGTTATCAGCCCTTTATTGGATGTGTAACAGGAAAATATTTTCTCCCATTTTTCAGGTCATCTATTTGTTCTCCTGACAGTTTTCTTGGCTAAACAGAAGCTTTTTAGTTTGATCAGGTCCCATTTAATTATCTTGGTTGTTTCTGTGATTGCCTTTGGGGTGTTCTTCATAAATTCTTTCCCTAGGTCAATGTCTATAAGAGTTTTTCCAACATTTTCTTCTAGAATTCTTATAGATTCATGCCTTAGGTTTAGGTCTGCTATCCACCATGAGTTGATTTTTGTGAGAGGGGAGTGATGTGGATGCTGTTTCAGTCTTCTATGTGTGGCTATCCAATTTTCCCAGTACCATTTATCGAATAAGGATTATTTTCCCCAGTGTATGTTTTATCTGCTTTTTCAAAGATTAGATGACTATATGAGGATAGTTTTATATCTGGGTTCTCAGTTCTCTTCCATGGTTTATGTTTGTGTTCTTGTGCCAATCAAATGCTGTTTTAGTTACTATAGCCTTCTAGTATAGCTTGAAGTCTGGTAAATTGATGCCTCCCAATTTGTTCTTTTTGCTTAAGATTGATTTTGCTATACAGGGTCTTCTCAGGTTCCATACGAAGTGTAGAATTATTTTTCTAGATCTGCAAAAAATTATGTTGGTGTTTTAGTAGGGATTGCATTGAATCTGTAGATCACTTTGGGTAGTATAGATACTTTAAGAATGTTGATTCTGCTAAGCCATGAGCATGCTATGGTTTTCCACCTGTTTATATCATCTACAATTTCCTTCTTCAGTGTTTCTAGTTCTCCCTATAGATGTCTTTCACCTCCTTAGTTAAATATATTCCTAGGTATTTAATTTTATTTTTTGGTGTTGTGAAGGGTATTGAGTCTTTGATTTGGTTCTCAGTTTGATTGTTGTTGGCATATAGTAATGCTACTGATTTCTGTACATTGATTGTGTAACCTAAGACTTTACCGAATTTATTTATCAATTCTAGTAGTCTCATGGCAGAATCGTTGGGGTTTTCTAGATATAAGATTATATCATCAACAAAGAGTGATAGTTTGACCTCTTCTGCCACCATTTGGACGCCCTTGATTTCCTTCTCTTGTCTGATTGCTCTGTAAAACTAAAACTGTGTTTCTTTCAAAAGAAAACATAAGAGACATTTTGGTGACCATGATTAGGGATATAATTCTTATTCAGACAACAAAACACAATGTATTAAATAAAACAATTGATATTTGGGACTTCATCAAAGTTAATAATCTCTGCTCTTTATAAGATACTGTTAAGAAATGAAATGTCAAACCACAGACAAGGAGAAAATATTTGCAAATTATGTATCTGATGAAGTACTAGTATCTAGAATATATAAAGAACTCTTGAAAAACAGAAGAAAATACTTCCAGAATACCAGAGTAAAAACCTCCAAAAATCCACTTCTCCAGAAAAGCAGTGAGAATGCTGGCAAAAATTACCAAATTAATTTTTTAAAAACTTTGGAAATTAATGAAAAGCTTAGAACAATCCAAGGAGCATTAGCAAAAAAAGTTGACTCTCAAGAAAAGCAAAATTTGTCACATTTTAAAATGATCTACTCCTATAGTTCTTTTTTTTATATGAACATGACTTTATTGTTATTTTTTTACATATTTTATTTCAAAATATGGGGATACAAATACAAGTGTTTTTGTTTACATAGATTGCTTTTGTAAGGCTTGAGCCAGGTCTATTAAGTGTGCACATCACCATGATAGTGTTCACTCTCCCAGTTAGGTAGGTTTTCACCAATTCCCTCTTCTCCCCTCCTCCCTGCTTGATTTCCACTGAGTTTTACTTCCCTCTTTGCACATGTATGCTCATCAGTCAGTTCCAACTTAATAGTGAGTACATGTAATGTTTGTTTTTAAATTCTTTAGAAACTTCTCTTAGGATAATGGTCTCAAGTTCCATCCAAATTGTTGTAGAAGGCATTAATTCATCCTTTTATGGCAGAGTAGTATTCCATGATATACACATACTACATTGTTTTAATCCACTTATGAATTGATGGGCACTTAGGTTGTTTCCACATCTTTGTAATTGTGAATTGTGCTGCAATAAACATTCAAGTG
>VBSM01000605.1:36912018-36945267 GCA_008086735.1 Cheirogaleus medius | reverse complement strand
TTTCCCTAATGATTAGTGACATTGAGCATTTTTTCATATGTTTATTGGCCATTTTTCTATTTTCCCCACTGTCACCATTTCTATTCAACACAGTGCTGGAAGTCCAAGCAAAGCAATCAGGCAAGAGAAAGAAATAAAAAGCATCCAAATTGGGAAAGAGGAAGTCAAACTTGTCACTTATTGCTGACAATATGATCTTATATCTGGAAAACCCCAAAGACTCCACCAAGAGACTCCTGGAATTGATAAATAAATTCAGCAAAGTCTCAGGTTACAATATCAAAGTACACAAATCAGTAGCATTCCTATACACCAATAACAGTCAAGCTGAGAGTCAAATCAAAGACAATACCATTCACAATAGCTACAAAAAAAATGAAATACCTAGGAATATACTTAATGAAGGAGGTGAAAAATCTTTACAAGAACTACAAAACACAAAAGAAAGAAATTACACATGACACAAACAGATGGAAAAACATATCATGTGCATGGATCAGTAGATTCAACACTGTTAAAATGTCCATACTACCCAAAGTGATTTACAAATTCAATGCAATACCCATCGAAATACCAACATCATATTTCACAGATCTAGGAGAAAGAATTCTATGTTTCCTTTAGAAACAGAAAAGATCACGAATAGCCAAAGCAATCTTAAACAAAAAGAATAAATCTGGAGGCATCACATTACCAGACTTCAAAGTATACTCTAAGGGTATAGTAATCAAAACAGCATGCTATAAGGCACGAAAGTAGAGATGGAACAGAGCAGAGAACCCAGATATAAAACTATCCACGTATAGCCCACTGATTTTTGACAAAGCAAACGACAATATACACTGGTGAAAAGAAGCCCTATTCAATAAATGGTGATGGAAAAATTGGATAGCCATAAGCAGAAAAATGAAACAGGATCCATATCTCTCGGCACTCACAAAAATCAATTCAAGACAGATCAAAGACTTAAAGGTAACTCATGAAACCATATGACTTCTGGAAGAAAATGTAGGAAAAAAGTTTCTTAATTTTGGCCTAGGCAAAGAATTCATGACAAATCCCTAATGGCACTCACCACAACAACAAAGATAAATAAATGGTACTTCATGAAATTAAAATGCTTCTGTACAGCTAAGGCAATAATCAACAGAAAAATAGACAATCTACAGAATGGGAGAAAATATTCACAAACTATATATCTGATAAAAGGCTAATAAAGATAATATACAAAGAACTCAAGCAAATCAGCAAGAAAATGTCAACCTCATTAAAAAGTGGGCAAAAGACATGAACAGAAGCTTTTCAGAACATATTCCCATATTTCTCTTTCTAGCAACAGTCTTGAAAATCAGCAGCCTGCAAAGAATAACTACAAAAACATCAGTCTAGCAGTCACTGGATGGAGCAGATAAACTTGGAGCTCCACAAAACAAAACAATTTTCAGAGAATTGTCATTCGTTGACTTGCAAACTCCTAAAAACCCCAATTCAAAACAACACCTTTATTTGACCAGACTCAGAGCTCAATCAATGAGGAAGTTCCCTATGATCACAGTGTATGTTAAAAAAAAAATAGTGGCAATTGTTTAACATTGTTACTGCCAAATACAGTAATAATAGTTGTAGCAAACAAAAGAATGGACAAAAAGATAAAAAGAAAAATCAGGGAATAAGATATCCATAGCAGAATTTGAAAAGTTCTAACATTTCCTGGGGATGTATATATAAGCAGGAAAGACTGAGGAAGGTCCTAGTTTTTCATTTCTGGCTGACCATGGGGTTCTGTACAGTGGGAAGTGAAGACCAAGGCAGAGTTGTAAACCACCTGTGTGTGGAAGGCATGTTCCAACCAACATGCACAGAGAAAGAAAGGAGCAGAAAGCCTTTATTGGTTTAAGGCATTTGGGGAACTCTCTGTCTAATCAGTGGCTGACCATTAAGCAAGCTACCAAGCAGTGACTTCAGCAGCTACAGATGACAGATACAGATTTGGAGGGAACTAATCCAGGAAAGCTACTAAATGAACAGCAACAAGAGCAACAACAAACAGCAACAAAAACAAATCCTGGGGTGCAGGGAGGCTGACTGCCATTGTCACCCAGTTATATTATTTAAAATGCCCAGTTTTCAACAAATGATAATAACACATGCAAAGACAGCAAAGTAGGGCTCATACTCAGAAAAATAGAACACAGATTGTCCATAAGGAAGCCTAGATGTTGGATTTACTAAAAAAACAAAAAACAAAAAAAGACTTTGACTTTAAAATATTATGAATATTTTGAAAGAACTAAAAGAATCCATGTCTAAAGCATTAAATGAAAGTATAAGATCAATGTTTCAGCAAATAGAAAATTTCAATAAAGAGATAGAAATGATTGAATAAAAGGAACAGGTAGAAATTCGGGGATTTAAAAAGTATAATAACTGAAATAAAAAATTCACCCAGAGGTGCTAAACAGCATATTTGAGCTGCAAGATAAAACAATCAGTGAACTTGAATATAGGTCAATTTAGATTTTCTGATCTGAGGGAAAAGAAACACAAAGTGAATGAAGAAAAACAAACAAATCTCTGGGACACTATCAGAATGCACCCAAATGCATAATGGGAATCCCAGGAGAGAAGAGAAAGAGACAGAAAGCATATTGGTAGAAATAATGGTCCAAATTTCCCAAATATAAAGCAAAGCATTATATTCAAGAAGCTCAACAAACTGCAAGTAAGATAAACACAAAGAAATTAACACCTTTGCCATGGGTGGACACCTGAGCCAAGGAAGAACAAAGTTTATTTTCCATGAAAATTAAATTGATTCACATTAAATGCAAGCTTTCTGGACAGTCGCACATTTTTTTCAGGGTCAGGCAGAGTGTCCTATGTAGAAAAAGGTGTAGTTGACTCTTACAGGTGTTCCCTGGTTCTTGTGACATAAATAACAAGCATAAAAAGCAGAGGAGACTGTAAAGGAACAGGTGGGTTAATAGAAAAACAAGAGAGAGCAGTTACGTGGAAGGTGAGAAAAAAACTTTTAACAAGGTCATAATACTCAAAGGTTCTAAGTGCAGTGAAATCTGTTTAACCTGTCCACCTTTTATTACGGAGAAATGTGGTCCTATTTATAGATGTGTTTTAATAGAGGTTTATGATGGCTTATATAGGCCCGAAATAATGAACTGTATCTTCATTAGCAAAGGGTTTTGCCTACATGTAACCCCATGATAGTTTCAATTTCCTTGAAATATATGGATTATCTAACCAGCTTATAGTTAAAAATCTAGAAAACCAGCAAGCTGCCACATGCCGATGACATCATCTAGAATAAGCATAAATAATTAAAAGTCAGAAAACCAAAACTGAACTAAAAGGATTATGCAAGTTTAAATTATTTGAAAATTATTCATGATTTGTGAATTTAAAAATTGTATTAAGTATAACAAGATTTGCTGTCAGAGTTGTTTAGCTCTACCTAGAATATGTTGAATTTACCCAAAAACAGGTTGTTAAATTGAGCACAATTTATTGTCCACACAAAGTGCTAAAATTTTTTCAGTCCGTGACATTTATGTGTACACTTTCCTCCCTCTATAAACGTGATAAACATAACCTAAAGTGTATTGCCAAATATAAAATTTCTGTTTCTCTATAGCTCTCCTGGGACTGATGATATCTCTTCATTTCATTGACTCTTGTACTGAAGAGCAAGGATGTGTATTGTGGATATATCTGAATGAAAATTGTGATAGTTGCAGTCCATTCTATTAGAAAAACAATTATTAGTTAATTTTGTCCATTTTAACTAAGAACACACTAACTTTGAACTTAGAAAAATAATATGCACAGTTAAAATTTAAAAATAAATTACAAATATCACATAGGAATACAAAAGATCAAACAGACAATATTCTATGCTATGTTGTGGTACTTTGAATCTGCAGTCCTGTAGATGACTGTAGGAACATGACACGTTGTAGGAACACTGTATACCCACCCCAAAGGGAAGGCTAGGACTTGTGAAAGAAAATCCTATGGGAAAATGTGGAAATCAAAAAAATCTGAGAAATAAACAACTTATTCATTGGTTTGGTTTAATTTTTATCTTTGGTTTAAAAATATAAAAATGCTTTTAGCAGTTTAAGATGCACATGTTAGCAAACCAAATACAATGTTTCCTTCTCATAACAAAATGACTTAGATGTCAATACTGTTAAAATGGATGAAACAGCCTATGATTTCCAGGAAAAGGAAAGTCACTATAGAATTTAAGATGTTTATTTTCTTAAACACTCTAGTGCCTTAGTCTGTGTTTATACATTTGCAACAGTTTTAGGTAAAAATAATTAGGCTCTCCATGAAATCAAACATGCAATAGCTATTCTATTGTATGCCCATAAATGTAAGAACTCTTTGCTAACTGGTTTTGTTTTTCTTGAATTAAATTTGTTATAAAGATGTGTTAGCTCACTTAGGCCACCCAAGAGCTGTTAAAAAACTGTTGGATCATTGCTAGGGGACTTTAGTCACCTTCCCTAAAACATATAATATATTAATACTTTTTTGAATTGTTTAATTCTGATCCATTCTTATGTATAATGAAATTAATATATTTGTATCTCTCTACTACCAAATATTCTCTAGTTCTTTCTAGCCTACAATATCCTATATGTCCAAATTCCCTAATCACAACCAACTTCTCCAGCTTTATCTCTGGCCATTTCCCTATGCTCAACATCTCCTGTGAGGTGCACTGAAATATCTGTTTCCTCAATGAGCGGTGGCATTCACTGTATCATTGCCTGCCATTACACATGCTGTTCCTTTGTCCAGGATATCCTTCCCAGCTCTCTTCTCCATCTTTATCAAATATCTATTTAGGTTTCAAGAACTAGCTTGTTAAATCCTCCTTAAATCTCTCAAGCAGGATTAGTTGCACTCTTTTGAGTATGTTTACGACTTTTCTAAATGGTTGCAGGCACAGGAGAAAGGAAGAAAAGTTCAAAATTCCAGGTGACTTTGGGGTGCTAATGTAGAGGGCAGGAGATAAGGACTGATACATAGTGCTCCTGTAGCCCTCCTCATAGGTCCATACCTAAGGAAATGCTTTAGTGTTGATGATTGTCTTTAATACTGTCTGGTTCTTTCATTCTTTTCCTCACAGATCAGAGTCTTCATACTCTCCTTTGAATATTTTGCATCTCCTACCACAGAGCTCTAACCCAAACATCCTTAACCTTGTAGTCTTTCATGCACTTGAGTTATGACTCTTCAGAAATTAACAATTGTTTAAAGTGATAAGTTTCTTGGAGTCTTGCTTTGTACTAGTTGATTTCCAGCTAGCTGATATAATACAATCTATACTAATATGTGAATGGATATTAAATTAAAAATTAGGCCAGGCACGGTGGCTCACACCTGTAATCCTAGCATTCTGGGAGGCAGAGGCAGAATGATCACTTGGACTCAGGAGTTGGAGAGCAGCCTGAGCAAGAGCAAGACCGTCTCTACTAAAAATAGAAAAAATTAGCCAGGCATGGTGATGATCACCTGTAGTCCCAGTTATTCGGGAGGCTGAGGCAAGAGGATTGCTTGAGCCAGGAGTTTGAGGTTGCTATGAGCTAAGCTGATGCCATGGCACTCTAGCCTGGGCAACAGAGCAAGACTCTATCTCAAAAGAAAAATTAGATCTAGTGTCTTTTGCATGGATTATTTGATTTTTTTCAAAATAGCTGAAAATTTAATGAATTTGTTTGCTTTATAAATTTAATCTAAATGTCACAGATGCTAAAATAGCCATGTGAAATTGCCATACATGAAGGAAAATAAAAGTTATCTGTTACCTATTTTTATAAAATACATATTTTATAGATAGTCCACTGTGAAAAAGGTAGAGCATAACTCCCCACCTCTTTGCTGTGGGTTGTACAAATGACCTCCTCCCAAAGAGGAGGAGGTCAGTATGGAAGGGGAGAAGAGGGAGGAGTAGCAAAGCAGAAATCTGAGAAACATTACTGCAATGAGGTGATCTGGGGCCAAATCAACAGTGATACATCTTGTTGATAACATGAACTCTTGATAGGGTGTGATAAAATGACACATTACCTCTGTTGTCTTCCCCTCAACAGCATATAGCCAGAGTCTAATCATGAGAAGAACATTAGAATGTAATTGAAAGATATTCTACAAAATATCTGATCGGTAATCCTCTAAAACTGTCACGGTCATCAAAAAGGAAGGTCTAAGAAACTGTCGCAGGCAAGAGGAGCCTAAGAAGACAAGAGGATGAAATGTATTATGGCATCCAGATGAGATCCTGGAACAGGAATAGGACATTAGGTTAAAAACTAAAAAAATCAGAATAAAGTATAGTCTTTTGTTGATAATGATGTATCAATATTCACTATTTGTAATAAAGTTACCATACTAATGTGAGATGTTAATAATAGAGAAAATGAAATAAGATATATGTAGTGTTCTTCAAATAATTAGCTAAGTTGATATATTGAAATTCTGAAAAGTTACCTAAGTTTTGCATTCTGATAATTTCCATATCCCTAGTCTTCCATATATTCAGTGTGGCAAATCAAGCTGACCACAGTTTTGGACATATTCTACTTGACTGCAGTTGTATTGAAACAAGCAAGAAAATATTGATGAACTTTTAGAAAGTCATGAAAAGATAAAAATGAAAAGAGTATAATGAAAGATGTATAGGCAGAATCTATTTAATGGATGAAATATAATGAAGATAAATGTTTTACAATGAATGGTTGTAATTTAAGAAATGCATCAAGTAGAATAAAGAGGATTATTTCAAAAACAAAATGTTTAGGAACAATGACAACACTGTAGCCATCTTTAAAATTGAGTTTAATTGGACTTTATTTAACAAGAAAAATATAATTGTTCGGTTATACATTAGCCCTCACTTAGAGACCTCATCAATTCTAAGCTGCAGGGACACACCTGACGAATTAAGGAGCCATCACCAGTGGGGACCACCACAGATGTCCCAGAAACTCTGTCAGTTTATCTGAGGCTTTTGACTTAATGCATTCTTGAAATGATTATTATATACACAACATACACAAAAACATAGATTTTTAACATATACAAAAATAGATTCCAGGTTGTTTATAAACATATATGTGAAAAGCTTCCAAAGTTACTAGAAAATAATATGAGACAATAATTTCATGACTTTGGAGAAGACAAAGATCTTTAAAACAGGACATGGAAAGTACTAAACCCAAAAGAAATATTTTTAAAAACTTAGAGTACATTAAAATAAGAATTCTGTTCATAAAAAATACAACATTAAGAGACTGAAAAGGCAAGTTACAGATTGAAAGAACATTTTTATGATAATTATATTTGATAAATGACTCACATTTAGAATATAAAAAGAAGTCCTTAATTGAATAAGTAAAAGACAGATAACCCAAACGAGAAAGAGGCAAAAGACTTGAATGGGCCATTTGCAAGAAGGAATATTGAAGATTTCCTCTACCTCATTACTATTTAAAAAAATGCCACAATGACAAACACCACATATTCACCTGAAGAGTAAAATGAAAGAGTCAGAAAATACGTCAAGCTATCAAGGATGTGAAGCAACGGGACTAATCATCCACCACTGATGGGAAATATAAATTGGTATATCCACTATGGGGCACTCTTTAGCAGTATCTCATAAAGCTGCAAATACATGTACCTTTATTTTTTTGACTGAATATACCCCCCTATATTCCTGTGTTGAAATCCTACCTCGCAATGGGGTGGTATAAGGAGTTGGGACTTTGGGCAGTTAATTAGGTTTTGATGAAGTCATGAGGAACTCTCTTATAAGAGAGTCCATAAAGAATGGTTCTGCTCTCTGCTCTCAGCCATGTTAGTATACAAAAACTCATGTTCCTCCAACCAGAAGAAGGCCCTTACCAGAACCTAACTGTGCTGGCACCCTGATCTTGGACTTTTACCCTCCAGGACTGTAAGAAATAAATTTGTGTTGTTTAAAACCCACTCAGTCTATAGTATTTTTATTATAGCAGCCCAAGCTAAGATACCCTTGTATCCCTACCTATGATATACACACAAAACAAATGTGTACAAATATGTGCCTAAAAATACATGCATCCTCATTCATGGAAACACTATTCAAAATATCTCAAAGTTAGAAACAATCCAAATGTCCGAAAATGTAGAAGAGATGAGCAAATTATGACATATTCACGGAATAGAATACTAAACATCAATGGAAATAAAAGCCCAGGCAGCATGAAACAATATGGATAAATTGTATTAACTGAAAGACATCAAGACAAAAGACTATGTATAATGTATAATATGTATATTTATATGGAGTCAAAAACTGGCAAAAACCAATCTGTGGTGATAGAAGTCAAGAAAATTCTTACCTTTGGAAAGAAAAGGGTAATGATAATAGAGCACAAAATGGTGTCAGAAACTTATTGTGAAAAACAGCCCCAAATGTCCTTGTAATGAAAAAAAAATGTCTAACATTGTTGTATGTTGATATGTGGAATAACATATATCAGCTAAAGTAATGAAGGAGAATTAAGATACATTTGAAGAATAAAGCATGATACTGAGAGAAGAGAGCAATTGTAGAATGAGAGAGAACGTGTCATTATATAGTTTTAAAGCATGCAAGATAATGCTCTACATTATTTGTTATGTATAGAAGATATAAAAACATGCGTGAGAATAATAATTCAGGATAGTATGTAAGAGGGAGAAATGGAATATAGGAGATAAACTAATGCCAGAAATTTTTAATTCATTTAATAAATTGGCAAAAATGGGTAAGATTTAATACAATTGGAATATGGAAGTATGTGCCTTTTTAACGCTGTTTTCCATGATTAAGGGGACATCGGTTAGGAAGCTTAAGAAACGTCACAAAGTCACAGACCTAGAGCCATCCTAGTTTCAAGAATCCTCAACATTCATTCGCCTTCTCTGTATCTACCCCTGAAAATTACCTCAACTGCAGAAAATCAATCCATTGTTTGAATTTGTAATTATGAAAACAGGTGTTATTGTCTCTCTTTACCACTGTTTCTCTGTTACTCAAACAGTGCCTGCCACATAGTTGACACTCAAATATTATGGAATGTTGTTCTTAGTGTTCTTAGGATAAATTATAATTTTTGTTTGCAAAAGGGTCTCAAAGTGCTATGTGATCTGACTGCGACCTGTCTCTCCATTGTCATCTTAAATATTTGCCACCTTTGCTATCTGGGCACACCATTCTCTTTCCAGTTCCTCTAATATAAAAATTCTTTACCAACTCAGGGCTATTGTACCTACTATTTCTGCATCCAGAAATACTGATATCCTAGGTTTTCATGTACTTCTCCTCCTTTCATGTGCTTCTCCTCATCTTGCCATTTTTATCTTAAATATCATCTCTTCAATGAAGCTTTTGCAAATTATCCTATAGAAAGATAACTTTGATTTGCATTCAAAGCCTTCAAGTATGCATTGCTTTCTATATACTTATCTCTATTTACAATTCCTGAGTTTGATCTGGTTTTTGCATTAGAAGGTAAAGAAGAGCCCACATTTTCCTTATTCACCATTACTCACCAGCATTTGACATAATGGCTGAAATATACTAGGTATACAGTAAATATTTGTTTCATGAATAAATATGAAAGAAAGAATGAAAAACTATTGAATAAAGAAGATTAATAAATTCAATATAAGATGCTCAGAGAACAATGTTTTCTTATTTATGCAAATTAGAGAAAATTTGAGGATTTTTTTCTATATCATGCAAAATGCACATTCATATGAACACCCAGATACCATATTTTTTTCTTAACCAGTTAGGGTACAGATAAAATATGCATTTGATCCTTGTGTTGATGATTTTGCCTGCATATCGGTCAGATAAAATCACAAATTAACAGAGTTTATTATTCTATCAGTAACTTGTAGGAAACTTTCAGGTATGTGTCTAAAGAAGCCAAACAGAACACCAGCACCTAAGTACTCTCATTTTTGTAAACACAACACACGCACTCACACAAATGCACAATAATATGACATATATAAATAACCAGGAGAGGAAATAAATGATAACAACATTCACAGTCTGTTGTAGATATACAATTACTTGAGTTAAGCAAAACAAGGCAGACTTTTGCATAGCCCTGGCAAGAGCAAACAAAGCTGGGTAATTGGTACTGGATGGTAGATGATTCACTGTAGACTCATTCAAGATACTGCACATTTAACTGAACAATGTAAATTATGTGTACATACTAATAGGTTCTAAATTAGTTGTAATCCCCAAAGAGAACACACAGGTAATATTGTGAACAACTCAATGAAGATGTCAACTCAATGTTTAGTTGTAGGCAAAAAAGGCAAGTAGGATGTTAGGTTGGGTTAAGATCATAGAAATTCATCATGGAAAATATTCAGTCAGTAATAAAACTAATGATCATATGCTACCTTAGGAAATGTATTTCTTTGAGGTAATATGTTAAAATCATCATAAGTTTCCACTTAACACAATGTTGATGCTTCGGATTTATGTCCATATTTTTTTATTTTTAGGAAAATGAATAGTTAAGAAGGTGTGCATTGTTTGAAAAAACAGAAAATAATGTTTTCTTACTTATGCAGTACAAACTAGATAAAATTTAAGGGGTTTTGTATATTATGCAAAATATATATCCATAGGAATACCTAGATATCACATATTGTACAATATGTACAAGTCCCTAATGAGCTGCTACTGTCAGAAACAAACTTACTATATATGAGATCAAGTAACAAAGTAGGAAATAATATTTCTAATATTAAGGGGGAGGAAAGAAAATCAAATGATGGGGACAGTTGGTAAGCATGATATGAGTTTGATGAGGATGGTATGAGACAAGCAAATCCAGTTTACAGTGTTATTTATCTCAGGATATCTTTCTTTAATTTTTTATGATTGTTTACTCATCTTGTCAATAAAATGTGAGCAAAAAGTATGCTGTGAAGCTGTAGCTACATAATGCTAAAACAACTGATGGAACAGTAAAGAGATCCCATAGCTCTTATGCTTGCTTTATTAGAGAAATTATAAAATCATATAGTAATTTTTTGCTACTGATTCATCTCTTCCATTCTATAGTGAACTATTCAAAAGCAAAACTCAGTACTCAATAATGCATGCCTAAATCTCCACGTTTCAGCATTTGGTCATCAATAAATGTTAGCTGGGTGAATGAATGAATGAGATTACTTGCAAATTAATGAACTGCTTTCATTTGCATAGAACCCAGGAAAAAGTGTCACTGCTTCCTGAGGAATGAAATCGCATTCCTCAATGGGTGAATGAAATAGCTTGGAATTAAGCAGCTATGTTACAGCTGTGTTAAATATGAGTATTAGTACAAAACATTTAGATGACCAATCAGATTATTAAGCTTTCTACTTGCTTATCATTTTTGATCAGCACATGATGTCCTTGAAAGATTCACTCTATAACTATTGCTTACCTAGTCATACAGTGTTATAGAGGCTATGGATTAACGAGTGAAGAGAACATACATGGCCCTGCCAGCATAGGCAGGGTTAAAAGCAAGTAGGAAAAATTGAACAAGTCATTAAAAGTATGATAATTGTTACCAGAAGGGAAATGTAGGTTAAAATACAAACATATAGCAATAATTTTTCCTAGTTTGGGGGGTTAGGAAAGGTTTCTCTCTAACTTGTTACAGCATAGAACTCAAAGATGATTAGAGTTATGTAGGTGAGCAAAGTGGCAGGAAACAAAATATCCTAAGAGTCTTATTTGAGAGGAAGACTGTCACATTTGTACAATTGGAGTCTTACAAGGAAGAGAACAAAGGTGGAGAACAAATTGGTGAGTGGTACTACTAAGCAGAGAGTAGGCAGATTTCTGAACATACACAGACTTGTAGGCTACTTTGAGATTTTTGAACTTGATCTTTAGGATGAGACTGAGCAGTCTGATAAGCTGAGTTAACCATATTTAGATTTGTGTTTATGAAAAGATTACTGTGAGTGACTCATGCAGAATGGACTTGGATAGGTATGCCCAGACAGATACAAATTAGGGGGCAATTGCATTCACACCACATAAAATAGAGCATGATAGACTTATGTACAATATAATCTGCATAATAATAACAGTTGAATATAGAATGTATCCCTTCTCTATGTCAAGTATGTAGTAATTATTATGAAGCATTCTGGAAGATAAATTTAAAATAGTCATCTTGTGGCATGATGACATGATAAAGTAGCACCTAAAAATTACTGTTCTTTGCATACTTTATGTGGAGTTCTAGCATTTACCTCTTGATTACATTACTTCTTGATGAAGCTACTATTATATTGACTCATCATTCAGTTAAACCACCAGTCAATTCAGACAGTCATCTAACATTTTTCACTAATGTGCATGGTTGTTTAATTAAATTGATGAAATTGATTAGCTATCTTGGTCTCTTGATGGGTTTTTTTGTTTGTTTGTTTTGTTTTGTTTTGTTTTGACAAAGACTTAGAATGGCTATGCTCTTATACAATAGTGAGTAAAAATGAACATGTGAAATGTGTCCCTATTCTTAGACACATGAACCGGAAAACATTGGGGCATCAATAAGCCCAGTTTCCCCTTCACATTGCATCCTCTTCTGCCATTCTTCTACACACTAATATTTTCCACCATTTCAATACCCTCAATTATGGTAATGGCTACCAGGAATGTAAACTTATGGTAAGACATGTTATTTGCTTTCCATTATAGATATGATAACAAATTTGCTTCACAGATAGAGAGAAGTGTATTACTTTCTAAAAAGCAAGCATTCCCATGTTCCCTCATGAATAAAAATATGTTCTAGAAGTAGGCTGCCAAGAGTTACACTATATTTCCTTAGGATTAGAGGCGTTTCATTTTTGATAATGTACTTGGAAAGATAAAATGCATCAGAAAACTCTATTCATTAAATTTATCATTCACACTGTTAGCCTATCATGATTAGTCACATAATTCATGGACTGATTAAGTGCAAAGTGAATGAATCATGTAACTAAATATTTTCAAGACAGTGTATGAACGATAGAGTTAATCAATAATGTACCCAAACTTACTCTACTAGCTATTAGCACATTTTTCTTTATTTTGGCAAATGGTAGAAAATCTGTTTGGAGGTCATTTAGAATCAAAGGTCCAAGGCCAATCCTAGGCAAAATTGGGAAGATCAATTTGTTTACAAATCTCCAGGATTTCTAGATATGTTCCAAATCCTTTTAGCTCCTTTAACCTGACACTTAAACCCTTAGAACCTAATTTTAAAAGACCAATTGGAATTGATTGTATTTCAGGAAAATGCACACATTTCTTTTTCTTTTATAAAACTAACAATGAAAATGCTTTCTATTTGTTATTTAAACTTTTACTAAAGATTAATCATAAAGGAGACCCACTAAAATTCAAGAGTGATTAAAAAGCAATGAAAGGCTAAAAAGGTTATGAGGAAACCAACATTAATATTGTTTTGTTCATAACCCTTATGGCACCACTAGGACTTAGCAGGCCTCTTCATTAATACCATTCTGTCTGGATTGCTTTATCTGTCATTTAAATGAAAAGTCTTCTGAGATATAAAACCATCTTATTCTGCCTATTGAAAAATGCCAACTGTGCTGCCAGTTCTTGTAAATAAATAATCATGAATGTCTGCAGGAGACAGCCTCATCTAGTACTACCCATGCTTATAAAGAGAGAAAACCTCAGAGGTATTTATTAAAATACACACACACACACACACATATATATCAATTTACTCATTGACATTTGGTCTAGTCCAATTCTTAATAAATAGAACAGGAACTTTGGACAGCCAGAAATCATTCAGAGTACAGATAACTGTTATCCGAAGAGCATGGAAAAAGAGAAGCTCAAAAAAGAAAGTTAGAGGATCAGTAAAAGAAACTTTCCCTGTTGGAATTTTGCTGAAGGCTTCTGACAGCAATCACTTCTTTAAATTAAGGGAATGGAAAGTGATAAAACTCAGCCTCAAGTAATTTAGTCAACCACTCTCTGTTTAGGTGAGGCTCATTGGGATGGCACACCTGAGTGTTTAGTGTTTCACAGGAACAGAGGAAGGGGTTTAGGCTTTGTCTACCATCCTCCTTAAATAAGCATGCAGAGTATAAAATCTAGAGTAAATAGTATTACCAATAAGTTGTAACATATTCCTCTAGAGTCACATTATTATCAGAAATGCCAAAGGTTTATACTATATTCTTCCTCAGCTTATTATATAAATCAAAATAAAGATTTCTGTAATTTCAAACTTGTGTGGAATCACTGTGCATGTGCACATGTATTTATGTGTATAGAATAGATGAGGTGTACAATAGGAGTCAATACAAAAGAGCTACGGAATCAAATAGTTCAATTCCCATATTGATCTATTTAAGATCATTTGAAATACAAGTAGCTTTGGAAAATACATTTACGATCACTGACATGTATTCAATTTAACCTGCACTTGAAAACTATGCTTATGAGTACCTACATTATGTGAAGTAGAAACATGAGTTTTAATTTATATATATTTTTCTGGTAAAAAAGCTATTTACCCATATGTGTAAGTATAATGCCTGGTAGTGTCTTATCTTTGATTCCATGTAATGACATCACATGGGTGCCCATGCACACAAACACACTCACACACAGAAACACATGCACACACAACCCACATGATCCAGTCCTTCCCTTTTATTTCTTTGAAATGATTCACATGAGCAACAGCTGCCAAATTATACTTCAGATATGACTTGCTGCCATGCAATATGCACAAGATAAAAATACAGTGCATCTTAAGTCAATCACCATTTTTGCTCTCCTTTTCTAATGGCCTATAAGGGGCAGGAAAAAATATTTCAAGTCCATATAGTGAGAATGAATTGACACTGTCAAAGCAAAATGGAGAAAAATATGCTAGGGAATTCCTGTTATAAGAGCATCCAATCCCATCTTTAGCATAAGTTCCCTGATTTATTCAAATGATGGTGAATATTTCATTTTATCTCTTTTATGTTAGGTTTAAAATATGATTTTTATTTAGAAATAAATCATAATGTATTATATACTGTTGGAGACATGTCTTTTACTTTAACATGGGCAATTTTATGATCATTTATAAGAATGTATTGGAGAATATTTTAGAAATATTGTATTTATGACATTGAAGGTCTTAGTTCTGATTCACTTAAAATATAAGAATAATCCCATGTTGCTTATTGATACTCTATATCAGGTGTTGGTAAATTTTTCACTAAATGTTCATATTTTGGGCTTTAGGGGCCAATCTATGTAGCAACACTGTCATAGCAGCATAAAATCAGCAATAGATAATATGTAAATGCATGGACATGTGTTGCAAAAAAAATCCTCATTCACAGAAAGAGGAAGTGAGATGGATTTCACACAAGGGCCATAGATTGCCATCTCTGTTTTAGGGCAATTGTCCTCTTTGTGGTGAATCAGATACCCAGGCTACTTCAATCTGGTAGACATCCATCTCAAATGAGACTACTATGTTTACTGTTCTAGAGGGACAGATGGCCAGAGGGTCATGCACTAGCTCAGGTCCTTTGACCAGAAAATGTCTCATATCTCTTCTGCCTACAACCCATTGATCAGAAGTAATCACTCAGCCTTCCATAATTGTTAAGAGGCTAGAAAATGTGAAAACAGATACAATATTAAGTGAGCATGATGTCTCTGCCACACTCAAGAATTATAGATAGTAATTAGCAGAGAGATCATTATAGATAGGGATCAACAAAGTACAAATATGTCAAATAAGTAACAAGTTGGCCAAATAACTATTAAGAAATGGACATTACTTAATTTCTTTTGTCTTGTGTTTTGACTATATGAACTGTAATTTTTGCAGTGCTATATAATAGAGGAAAAATGAAGAGAATTCACAAATAGGAAAGAGACACCGTTTTTTTGACAAGTAACTAGAAAAAGCATTGTTCAGAAAGTAGATTGAAGAAAATTTGCACTTGTGGAAATGCCATATTGATGAAAGATTTATATCTAAATTGAAAACTCAAATGCAGACCAAACGATTATGACTTTAGCACCCATCTACGAAGTAGTGGTCATCCTCATCACCCCAGCACCCCAGCTTGCTTTGAGAAAAAGAACATTGAATGACACAATGAAGAAAAACAGCATAACCAGGCTGATAAAAGAAGAGTTAGATCAAAATCAAACCGAGGACAGAGAAGGCATCTACATAGCTAAAGTTGTTTTAAATCATTCTTTAAGAAGAAAGAACTACAAATTAACATCTGAACTAATATGTACATACATATATGATATATACAGTATCATATATGGTATAATATATGTATTTATAATACATATATCCCTATTTATAATAACTTTTTGTTATATGCATTTATATATATGATGCCATTTACTACAATGCAATAATGCAGCTTCCAAATATTAAACATTATGATATATTACCACCAAAGGGATGTTTTACATAATACACATATTTCTTGAGCCATTTTCATTTTAAAGCCAACCATAGAACTATAACTATCTTCCTTTCAATATTTTGAAACATTCTTTCATAAAGTCCTGAGTTTGTGTCTAACTTCTAGTCTTTAGTTCTTTGGTTTTAATACACTCAAATATAACACAGTTACTCAATCCCAAAGATCATTTTGTTTTCACTTCCAATTTTCTTGATTCATCATAATAGTGTCCTGAGTTGTAATTCCCCATATTGATCCCTCTACATTTTTCATGATGAAATATTTAATAAGGCAAGTCAAGAATTATCAGATGTTCTGTTCTGTTAGAAGCAGAATAAAGCTTCTAACAGATACAGTCCTCCATCATTACTAATATTGATACGGTGGCTCTTTTATGATATGCATTAGGAAAGCATTATGTATATTGTTTTCCTACCCTAGCAATATGTATTACATTTTATTTCTGCTTATCTCATCTTTTATTCTCCACCAAAAGATTTTCACTGCAATTCCACTTTCCTCTTTGTGAATTTTAATTCAAGAGTACATCTTTTTGACATATAGTCTTTGTAATAGAAAAACCATCAGCTTTGGAATCAGACAAGTCCAAGTCTATATCTGGACTCTGAAGTTTACCAGATGGGTGTCTTTTGATAAGTTGCATTAATTTTTTGAGCTAGCATTCTTTATCTAAAATTTAAATTGTAGGTTTAATATTAAATCTTTACATATGCATTTTATATTTATCTCAATTAATTTGGAGTTTTGCACCTTTTTGAGTTGAATATATTTTAAATATATTTTAATTTTAATTTTAAATATACTCCTTAACGAGACATTTTAACTCTTCTAAAGAGTTTCATAAAATTCTAGGTATAGTTTGTTATTGTTGGATTGCAAAATATGAGATGTTTAAAATAAAAATGAATGACCCAAGCTTCAAATTACCAATTATTATCAATCCATTCCCTTCTATTTCTCAAATGAGAATGAAGGACAATTGCTAAATTCTGTTTGGAAAAGATAATAAAAGATGAATTACATATGGTCCTAGTTCACAATCCAGGTAAGCAACTTTACTTGCATTTGTAATTTTTTTCAAGAAAATTTTTTCTCTGAGCCCATTTCTTCATTATTCAACGATAATAAAAATTATAAAATTAGAAACACGTAATTTAAAATCTATGCAAGTAACTTACTAAATTTTTCAAATTTTACCCCTGTATAATTACTTGTGAGGTTTCAACTGAAGACTACTAAAACCAAGGGTATTCAAAGTCAAATAAATAGTCTGCCCATAAGTTCTAAATTCTTTTCACAGGGAAGTATTATCCTCTATCTGTTGCTGCATAATTCTCAATAATGCTAGAGGTGGTTATTCGTATATCATGAGTAAAATAAGCCTTTTAGCATTGGCTAATGCAGAATGGAATGGCCATTAACCATTCATTTTTTGTGATGGAGGAATTGCATTTACACAACTTGTAGGATTTTTATTCACCCATTTGTCAAGTTTACTTCTTTAAGGTTGTCATGATTTTTCTCAGTTATCATCATTTGAAAAGTTGCTGTGGCATAAGTTCATTAAATGTAGCAGGGCCAAATGAACTGTGTATAGTGTAGATAGCTGAAAATTCTGTCAAATATGATTTATGCAAAAATCTGGCTCTATGCAATGCCATAATGTTGTGGGCACTTGACTATTAAGCCCTCAGTTTTTCTCCATAGGAATTACATTCCAGTTTCTTAAAATACAAACTTCTTAGTGTTGGGGAGGCTATAGCAGGACTTTACCAAAGTATGAAATACTCTCTTTAGTCTTAAACTGTTAGTATATTCAATCACTTTAAGCAAACCTTTCATTTTCTTTCCTAGGTGATGCAGATTAAGATCTAATAGTCTTCTGATGAATTCCAGATAGGGCCCTCCACACGGTATTGAGTCTATAATTTTGCTTTGTTTTGTTTTTCTTCTTGCACATGGTATACCAGTCAAACCTATGCCAGATATTATGGTTTCTAGATCTATTTGGTGGATAATAGTTTCTTTGTTATTTAAAACTCTGATCAGTTCTCTTCAAAGTAATATTAGCCAGTCCTGGAGTTTGAACTTAAAGAGACCTCGTTGTGTAGAGGACAGAAAAAAATACTTAACCAACTAAAACTAAATTCTTCAAAAAGGGCCTAAATGGGAGTATAATGAAGAAAAGGAAAAAAATGCCTAGATCAGCAAGATTTTGAGTAAACTGGGTAATTTCTTTAAAACCTCTTTATATTACCTAAGCAATATATATTTACTAGTGAATTTTATGAAAACAAAAAACATAGGGACATGTGTATTACAATATCAGTAGTAAGGAAACCCAAAACCGTAATATAGATCAAGTGCTATAACTGTTTATTTCTCACTCAAAGTTCAACATGGAGTTTCAACATTAGCAGGTGACTCTGTTACACATAGCGACATAGGGACTCAGGCTCTTTCTGTATTAGAGTTTTGCCATATTCAATACACACTTACCTGTATCAAGTCTAGAGGAGAAAAGGAAGATGGACTGCAAGTGGCCAAGTTTTCATGGACTGGGCAGGGCTTGAAAGTGGTACTTTATCTTGCTGTGGCTAGAACTTAGTCATAAGGCCACATCTAACTACAAAAATACCTTAAAATGTAGGCCCTATGTGCCCAAAGGAAAAAAAAAGAAAAGATAGGATGATGAACCAGCAGACTTTGACGCACCACTAATTAAACACAAACAAAAGCACACATGTGTGCGTGCACATATGCAGACACACGCATATCATGCTATTCCAACCAATCAAATAAAGAAAAACACTATTAGCATTCTATGTCTTTTCTGACTTAAAAATGATAGAAATATATGTACAAAATACAAAAGATTCTGTATAACATGTTAACTTTAGGATTACTTTTTAGTTAAGGAAAATAGAAATAATTTAAATGTCCATCAATAGAGGTAGAATTTTTTTGAAATGTTTGCATCATTCTATTAAATTTTAAGTGCTCTTAAAAGAATGGAGTAGAGTTGTAGTCTTTTTCATACTGATGTCTGTGATATATAAGTTACTTAAAAAAGTTAACTACATAAAAATATTGCAATAAAAATCAGGTGTACTTGTTTATATGGGAATATATGTGCAGGACAAAAAGTATCTGCATAAATATATGATAATCTGATGTTGGAGTTAGAGAAAGCAAGAGGAAAGACTTTCATTTTATAATCTCTGAATTATTGAAGTCAATTATTTTTTCTTTCCTTAAAAAGCATCTTGTATTATTTGTGTAATGACAACAACAAAAAATACAGAAAAAAATACTTCATTACAAAAAAGAATGTCCAATACAAGAGAGGAGGAATTGAATTTATCAGTTGATAATAAAATTTCAGGTCTTTATACATAAATTGATAGGTAAAGAAGAGCTAATAAGAGTGGCTTACACCTACATTTCTTGGGTGACATGTTGATTTAGGGAGACTTTCTTCTCTCTTAAATCTGGGCCTCACATCTCAAAAGCTAAGAAGAGTAGCAGTACTAACTCCTTTCTTGAAATGGTGCTACTTTTCAATATTGTCTCATGAAAAAGCCCTTTAAAACAGTGGTCTAGTTTCATGGAATACAATTTTTCCATGGGCGAGGGGTAGGGGGAAATGGTTTGGGGATGATTCAAACACGTTATGTTTATTGTGCACTTTATTTCTATTATTATTACATTGTAATATATAATGAAATAATTATACAACACACCACAATGCAGAATCATTGGGAGCCCTGAGCTTGTTTTTCCTACAACTAATGCCCCTGCTAATCTGACAGGAGGTGGAGCTCAGGTAGGATTGTTAGTGATGAGAGTGGCTGTAAATACATATGAAGCTTCGCTAGCTGGCCTGTTGTGCAGCCTGGTTCCTGGCAGGCCATGGACTGGTTCTGGTCTGCAGCCCAGAGGTTGGGGACCACAGCTTTAATATTATTCTAAAGTTAGTAACTTCTACTCAATGTTGAATATGTTGAGGCCCTAACATCACTTAAATTAAACTAAATTTTGTAGTTACTAAAATACTGCTTCCTAGGTTCCTACTCCGTTAAAACCTAAATAAATACACCTTTAGCAAAAATCCCAGATGAGTACATCACAGAGGCAAATCAGAGAATATTTGGCCCAGACAGGATTTAACAACAGATGTTTGAAACTCAATCAGAACCAGGCTTGGATTCAGGTGCCACAACATAGACGCTTCAGTTTTCTTTTCTGAAGAATGGTAGGATAGTTGGTACAATTGGTACAAAAGGTACAATAGGGGTTATTTTCTCTTTAAAATTGGAACAATAGTAGCATCTACCTCAAATAGATGTTTGAGGATTAAATGAGATAATGCATTTAAAATGTTTAGCAAAGTGCTAAATAATGGGGAAGTACCATGTTAGTTCAGGTTATTATTTTTGTTGTTGCTGCGTTATTTGAAGATGTCAAGAAGATGCCAGCAATGGCACCTGGGAGGTAAGTAGCCTGGGTTGGTGGAGAAATGGGCTCCAAAGCTTTGCTTGCTTCACAAAGGGCCCACCATGGCAGCTTTATGCACTACTGTCAGACAAAATCTTTTGGGATCTTCAGCTTAGTTCCATAGTTCTATAAACATTTATTGGGTTGCTACTCTGAGCTACGGACTTTTTATCTTGGGATTTATGAATGACTTAAGAGTTTTGTAAATGAGTTTCTACAGACCATTTGAATGCCTGTTACAGACCTTCTGGGATAGGCAGAATAGCTGTTTTTTGAGACAGAAAGCAAATAAAGCTTCTTCTCTGAGCCAGGAGTGCTTTACCTTTGATCTCACATTACAGCCACTTTCTGACGTCTCTCACATGCCCTTCTTAGTGCTCAGGGACGGAAATGGGAGCAGTACTTGCGAGCAGTCCTTTTTAATGTCAATTCTTTCAGACTTGCCCCCTTTGCACAAAATCATACACACAGACCAGTCTTCACAGGGTATCCAGTGTGACTCATTTACTATATGTCTGTTGTGTTATAGGCATGATGAATAAGGAGATGACCTTCAGGTGGTCTGAGCAGTATGGATGATCTCTTCCCACCAATATGATTATATTACTGAACTCACAAATGAACAGTAACAGCCCCATGGCCTAATGTTTGGGTGTTTGTTCACCATATGTGTTAATTTTTTAATTTATATATTTGGTTGCTGTGGTTCACAGAGGAAAACCAGGAAAACAAGAAAAATGTAGAATCATTTTGGTTGCATGAGATGAAAACATTGGAAAGCTGCAGATATTCAATATTCAGGTCAGTTTAGATGTTAGTGTGACTGGCATATCAAAATCTAATCTTAATTAAAGCCTTGGAACGATTAAGCAGTGTAGAGAAGAAAGTAAAACAAGGGAATAAGCAGTCTTCCTAAGAATCAAATAATTTTTCAAATACATTTTATCTACCCACCTGTACATATAAATGCAAAAATGTAAGGTTATGGCATGTGAGAGTAAGATCATACATTTCACAACTATGGGGAAACCTGGCATGAGTCCAGAAATGGGGGAATTATTTATTGTGTAGTTTTGTCTTCCTCTTTTATAATTAATTCACAATTAAACATGTAATTATAATTCAGAAACAGGCAAAATACATTCAATGGTTTTAACCATTGATAGATTTGTAAACAAAAGCAGCTGGACTAAAATTTCTTCAAGGAAATATTTACATGCCAACAGTTTATCAAACTGAAAATCTGCTGATAAATCTACACACGGGCATTATGTTAATGACAGTGCAACAATGATTCATTCTGTGCCTCCCACGAGTTCACAAGGCACCAGATGTAAAGGAATAAAATTTGGGTGCAAAAGGGGAGAAGGTCCTTGTGCTTTTCATTCTTTACAATCTTTCAGAAGGAAACATCATTATTTGTCTATTATCCTTCATTCTGAAAGCTACTTCATTTCAAATCATTTCTTGAAGAGGCTTCAAAAGAAACTAAGACAAAAGAAGATTAATTTCAAACCACAGGACTTCAGGGTTCCAGCATACCTCAAACCACTTTGTCTAGATGTTCAATAAACTATTACTTAGTTTCAACAACCTGACACTGCAAATGACTATGTGGTATCCTAGTCTAGTATTCTCAAAATTTCAATGTTTTTCAAATTTTATCACAAAGAAGCTGAGAGAAATGATACTAATTGATCACCACCTTTTGCATCCATGGGGAAGAGCAAAGGTAGGGATAAAAAAATGTCAGGAGGGTTGCATTAGCAGATTTGCTTCCAGAAATAAGAGGAAGAAGTGATCTTACTAACAATAAACATAGAAATTGGAAGGCATACTAGAATAAAAAGAATAAATTCCAGTTTGTAGAGACACATGGCTTAAATATCACGTTTTCTAGGTTCATAATACCTGTGTGATCTTGGAGGATTTACTAAATCCCCCTGCACCTCCATATGGTCAATTCTGAAAGACCGATACTCATGAATATTATCAGATTTTTCAAGTCATCCTACCAGACACCGAGATAAGCATGTTTTTATTTCTTCACATTTGTCTCTAGCAGAATCATCTCCATTTTACAGATAAGAAAAGACCCCATAAAATTCACTAACCTGCTCAATTCACGTCACTAATAAATGATACAGCAGAAAGGTGAAACTAGCCCACGTACTTGACCACTATGCTGCACTAGGGATGCTCACTCTAGAGGAGAAACCCAAAATCCTGGTTAGTGGAATTGAGGAGCAATAGTTATTGTGGAATATTCATGTAACATTCACTTTAGATTGAATAACTGGGTAAAAGCCAATTGAATCTTATATTTTCCTAGCTTGTGGATAAGGTTGGTTTCAGAGCTTAGATAAAAGCTGAACCAAAAGGTAATAGCTATATATTCCAAGATCAAAAAATAGAGTATAGCCATGAATGGCACCAAGAAGAGCATTTTAAATAGAACTTTCTGAAATTAACGAAGAAAAACAACTTATTTAATATATCTATAAAAAAACAACAAAAACAACAATACTAAAAATGGTTCAAATCATAAGGGTACCTGTACAAGTAATAAGCAATACAGGTATGCTTTAGCAGCTTCATAATGATTTTAAGGGTTCAGACTTTTTCACTCTCTATGTTCTGGCATCATGGTGTTTTAAATTTCTAACCTAATGACTTTTGCTTACAGTTGCAATATGGTTACTGCACCTGCAGCATCCCCAAAAAGGAAACAAAGTGGATGAACCAAAATATTTTCTTCTTATGAATATTTGCACTGTTATTTTGGATAAGGACCCATAGAGAGCAGATTTTTCCTGTCTCATTGGCTGGAATGTTGTCATATATTTGCCTTTAGACTAAGGTTTGATTAAAGGGCCTGGGATTTCCAGAGTAGATTTAGACACATGATTATTCCCTGGATATAACCATGGGGCTGGGCAAAAATATTCTCTTCCACAGGACTACAGAATTTCTGCCCACCACCTACTGAAATTGCTATAAGCTGAAAATGCGGAGTGGAATGGCTGCTTGGTAGCCAATGAGCAGTGTCTGCCACATGTAGTAAATATGCATCTTAAGTGATTATCCACAGAAGATGATTCTGTTAACAAGATAAAAAATATCAATGATGTCTAAGAGGTATATTTTAAGTCCTGAAAAAAATACTATGCATATTTAATTTCAAAGCTAAAACATTAACCAAAGTGCGGTAATTCTGTTTCATCAGTTTCAAATAAATCAATGACAGTAGTAATTAGAGATGGTGTGAATCGTTCATTTTCTTTGTGAATTGTTCATAGTTGTAATTCAATAGAGAAAAAATAAGAAACAACAATAATAATAACTTTTTATTAGTCATGCTGAAGTAGCAAACCAGTGGCATGGATAATTGAAAATAGTGGATTATATGCATAATGATGAAGTCTTAGGTTATTTGCTTTACTAGAGATCATTTTGCATTCCCAAAGCATATTATCACCTATCTATTTGAGGAAGTAATCACTAAGCATCTTGGGTGGAAATTTGTATAAATCTGGGTCAGAAAATTTTCTACAGTTAAAATACAATGAGAATGTAAAATTCATTATAAAGGTAAAAATGAATATTTATTATGAAAAAGTGTTTTTGCTGAGCAAAGTCAATGAATGCAGTTTTAGAATGATGGTGCAGAATTTTGGAGAAGCTTGAAAAAATTGAGAATTTATAACCTCACTTGTTATCTGTCATCTTTTGATCTAGCTTTATGAGAGTTTAGGCTACTTCTTCCAAATTATGCTTTGTTATAAAGTTAAAGACTTCCAGTACTTCCCTTAATAGGCTCATGAGCACCTTTCAAGTCAAAAGTATAGGTATGCTAATATTGATTGCATCATTGCTCTTTTATTTTATATGCCTTCTCTTTGACCCACAACTATGTGTAATGATGGTGGTGGCATTTGATGACTACTTGAGTTCATTTAGCAAATTATATCTTGGTCTTCTGATTTTTTATGGTAGGTATAGTTCTTATTTCTAGTCTAGTTAGTGTCATCTGTATTAGATTGTACACTTTATGGAACTTGAAATTTCCTCAGAGTTATCTTTCTCAAACTCTTAATTCAAGAGTTTTCACAAATAAACATGAGAATCATAATATAAGTTGCTTCCATATCTCTTTCTGTTAACTAGAATAAAAGGATCTGTGCTGCTCTTTATCTGTGCATTATCTTCTTTCTAAAAAAATTCTATTTATAAGCTACTACTTGGATAAATATATACAAGAAATAAACCAAAAAGGAGAAATGGCCACATTGATATTACTATACAGTTCAAATATAGGAAAATGGGCTAGATTTTTCTCTGTCCCATTCTCCATCATTTGGATTTTTGTTGCTCTGAGATAGATACTGGCCACATAGTTGCCAAAAAATACGGATGTAGCTCCTATTTGTTCTAGGAGGAGATTGGCCATGATAATCTATTGTTTAAATCCAGATACTCTTGGATTGAAAAGGGACATTATTAATGAATATTCTAGGAAAATAAACATAAACCAGGACTGTGAGGTACACCAGGATATATAATCATCCTAGAGTTAAATAATTAAAGCACTTGATGCTTCTGTACTCTTTAGTTAGATTCTTTTTTACACAGTTTAGAAGGGAAAATAGAATTTAACAAAATTAAAGTCATATAATTTAACTTCTTAATAAAAATCCATAGAGATCACATCATGCAATCATGTGAAATGAAAGAGAAATTAAAAGGAGATGGAGATGTTTACAATTTGATACAGGAAAGAGAAAGTGAGGAAAAACACAAGCTTTTAAATAGGATAACTTCACACAGCAGCACAAATGCAAGAAGAAAGGCCTCATAAAATGTCCCTTGGCACCAATGTTCTTATTTGCCAGAGGGCAGTTTGCCGTGGCCAAGTGCTTTCTGATTTCAGTAAATCTACTTCCTCAACAATTTATGCAAGGATTTAAAGAAAAAGATTAGGGAGAAAATTACTTTGAACTGATCAAGAAATGTATCAGTTCAAAAACGTACAGTTTTTGTTTCGTCTTTGATTGATAGGGAAGGGTAAAATAGTGTTCTATTTGGTAAACTCCACTTAATGAAAGTGGAGTTCAATACTGAATACAATACTGAATCCAGGAAACAAATTGTTTATGGTTGTGAGGAAATAACTAGATGATTGTAACAACAGATTGATTTCAAAAATATGTTTTCATTGCTCACTTCAAAGGATATGAGAGGACTTTAAAAAGTCTGTTATAAAATCTTTCATAAGGATAAGGTAAGATTGACTCCCAAATGTATAACTCATGCCTCAAGCTTGAATATCCTTCAGTGTTCTTCTATTTCAGGATGTTTGTAGATTTAAGACATCCAACTTGCCTGCAATTCTCTCCCTGAATACTGGATAGGGGAGACTTAAATACCATAATCCCTGATCATTGTATTTTTTCCTCCCCACAACTATTAGGATCCCCACCTTGCCACAAGTTAATCAGCCAGCAGATTTGAAGGTCCAATATATGCTAGATTCAATACAGAAATACGATAAAAACAACATATAAAAGCAAAATGCCATCTATGTGTTCGAGCATCTTACTTTTCAAATTATGTATAAAAATAATATAAATGAAATAACTGGAACTTGGTTAAGAGCTTAATTCTGTACTATTAATTGCCCCTTCATTCTGAGAAAGGCTTTATGGGATTTGTTGACTTGACTGAATTCTGTAAGGACAGGCAGACAAAAAATTAAGCTGAGAAAGAAGGTTATTTCTAATAATTTGTTACCACATAGGAGGGTAGGAGCAGGGAGACAAATCTAGAATCTCTTTTGACTAAAGTGAAAAGTGAATATTACCAAAGGATGATTTAAAAAGAAAAAGAATTGGTATGTAAATGACTCCAGATATTGAAAACCTTCAAATTCAAAAGAAGAATAAAGATTTTATGAAATAATAAGCAGTTATTATATTTTATCAAAATATATTCAAGAGAACTAAACACTCTGAGAAATGGTCCTGATATAATATTAGATATATAAATAAGGATATTACATTTTATAAATACTATAATTACAAATAACTTTAACAAAATTTGCCTCATTCTAGGATAGGTCCTTTGGGTTCCAATGCTGTGTCTATATATGCCAGAACTGACCTCATCCCTTCCCAAACTTTCTTTCCATTAAGAAATAGAATTAGACCAGGCACCATAACTCACACCTCTAATTCTAGCACTTTGGGAGCCCAGGGTGGAAGGATTGCTTGAGACCAGGCATTCAAGACCACCCTGAACAACATAGTGAGACCTCATCTCTCCAAATAGAAAAATTAGGCAAACGTGGTAGTGCCTGCCTGTGTCTCAGCTACTGAAGAGGCTCATGCAGGAGGATCAATAGAGCCCAGGAGTCTGAGGTTATAGTAAACTATGATGGCACCACTGCACTCTAGCCCAGGCAACAGAGTGAGATCTTGTCCCAAAAAACAGAAAAAAAAAGGAATTAGCATTTATACTATTAATTTTAGTGTTTGGCTACATATTACAAAATAATATATCTATGATATCCTACCTTTTAAAATTTTTGTATATTATCTATTAAATGATTTTAAACAGAAATACACATAAAATAAGATCATGCATTTATCAGTTTATGAAAATGTGAGAAAAATAATAACATATGTTTTACTTCAACAAGGTTGACTTAAAAAATCTGATTGAATAGGGAAATAAAGGGCAGCTCTAGCAGAGATGTCTTAAAAAAGGGATCTGATGCAATATAATATATGCAAATATCTTATAAATAATTCCAAATATAGATTGTAAGGAAGCTCAATGAAACCTAAGACAAAATTGAAAACCAACTCAAAGAAATCAGTAAAACAATTCAGGAAATGAATAAAAAACATACTTAAGAGATATATTTTTTAAAAAATAGAATTTCTGGAAATAAAATTTCATTTAGGGAAATACAAAACACAGTGGAAAGTTTTAAGAATAGACTATACCAAGCACAATATAGAATTTCAGTGATTGAAGACAGCTCTTTTCAATTAACTCAGTCAAAATAAAGAACAAATAACCAAGAATAATGAGCAAAATCTATGAGAAATATGGGGTTATGTAAATGTCTAAATAAAATAATCATCAGCATCCCTGAAGGTGAAGAAGGAAAAGCAAAAGGCATGGAAAACTTACATGAGAAAACAATTGAGGGAAACTTTTCCAGCCTTGCTAGAGATAACTTTTTGTTCTTTAGGTACTTAATTTTGAGACACTTTCTTACATAAATAACCACAGAACCATGACTAAATAAAAAATGTAATATAGATGTACACATTTGTGAAAGTCTACATTTTCAATGAGTTTTATTTCCATATGTTACATAAGTATTATTTGATAAGTTCCGATTTAATGGTGAGTACATGTGGTTGTTTCTTCATTCTTGTGATATTTCACATAGAAGAACAGTCTCCAGTTCCATCCAGGTTAATGCAACAGATATTAGTTCACCATTTTTTATGGCTGAGTAGTACTCCATGGTATACTTATACCACATTTTAGTAATCCACTCATTTATTGATGGGCATTTGGGTTGTCTTTTGCTCACTTTATAATGGAGTTGTTGAATTTTTTTCTTGCTGATTTCATTGAGTTCTTTGTAGACATCTTGTTATCAGCCCTTTATCACATGTATCACATACAAATATTTCCTCCCATTCTGCGTGTTGTCTATTTGCTCTATTGATTTGTCTCTTTGGCTGTGCAAAAGCTTTTTAATTTTATCAGGTTCCATTTATTTATTTTTGTTGTTACTGTGATTGCCTTTGGGGTCTACTTCATAAATTCTTTGCCTAGGCCCATATCAATAAGAGTTTTTCCTACATTTTCTTCTAGAATTCTTATAGTTTCATGCCTTCAGTTTAAGTCTGTTATCCATCGTGAGTTGATTTTTGTGAGTGGTGAGAGGTGTGGAAACTCTTTTAGTTTTCTATATGTGGCTATCCAGATTTCCCAGCACCATTTATAGAATAAGGATTGTGTTCTCCATGTATATTTTTCTCTGCTTTGTCAAAGATCAGATGGCAATATAAGGATGGTTTTATAGCTGGGTTCTCTGTTCTGATCCATTGGTCTATGTCTCTGCTCTTGTCCTAGTACCAGGCTGTTTGGGTTACTATAGCTTTGTAGTATAGGTTGAAATCTGGTAAATTCATGCCTCCAAATTTGTTCTTTTTCCTTAAGGTTGCCTTGGCTATTCAGATTCTTTTCTGGTTCTATACAAATAGAATTATTTTTTCTGGATCTGCAAAAATGATGTCGGTATTTTAATGAGGATTATATTGAATCTGCAAATAACTTTGGGTAGTATATACATTTTAACAATGTTGATTCTGCCAATCCATGAGCATGACATATTTTTCCATTTGTTTATATCCTCTATGATTTCCTTCTTCAATGTTTCATAGTTCTCCCTGTAGAGGTCTTTAACCTCCTTGGTTAAATGCATTCCTAGGTATTTTATTTTCTTTGTTGCTATTATGAAAGGCAATGAGTCTTTGATTTGATTCTCAGCTTGACTGTTGTTGGCATATAGGAATACTACTAATTTGTGTACATTGATTTTGTAACCTGAGACTTTGTTGAATTTATTTATCAATTCCAGGAGTCTCTTGCCAGAATCTTTGAGGTTTCCTAGATATAAAATCATATCATCAACAAAGAGTGATAATTTGACCTCCTCTTTCCCCATGTGGATACACTTGATTTTCTTCTCTTGCCTGATTGCTCTGGCTAGGATTTTTTGCACTATGTTGAATAGAAGTGGTGATAGTGGGCAACCTTATCTGATTCCAGTTCTAAACAAGAGTGCTCTCAATTTTTCTCCATTCAGTGTGATGTTGGCTGTGGGTTTGTCATATATGGCTTTTATAATTTTGAGGTATGTTCCAACTATGTCTATTTTGTTAAAAGTCCTTATCATAAAAAGGTGCTGAATTTTGTAAAATGCTTTTTCTGTGGCTACTGAGAGAATTATATAGTCTTTGTTTTTGCTTCTACTTATGTGGTGAATCACATTTATAGGTTTGCATATGTTGAACTATCCTTGCATCTCTGTTATGAATCCTACCTGGTCATGGTGGATTATTGTTTTTATTTTTTATTTTTTTTGATGTGCAGCTGAATTCTGTTTGCTAGGATTGTATTAGAAATTTTTACATGTAAGGGATGTAAAAGGGATATTGGTTTGTAGTTTTCATTTTTGTTGTGTTCTTTCCTGGCTTTGGTTTCATGGTGATATTGGCTCGTAGAGCAAGTTGGGTAGGATTCCTTTCTTCTTGATGGTATGGGGAAAAGAACAATTTATCAAAAAGACACCCACACACAAATCTTTATTGCAGCACAATTCACAATTGTAAAGATATGAAACCAGCCTAAGTAAGTGTTCATTAATTTATCAATGGATAAAGAAAATATGATGTGTGTGTTTGTGTTATATATATATATATATATACACACACACACACAGACAAACACACACACACTCCATGGATACTACAAGCACCTCCTCTGACTTTTGTTGCTTGAAGCTCAGTCATAGTTATAACTTCATCCAAGACCCATCACTGTATAGCCTGGATGAAAGTGAATTTACTTCCTACAACAGTAAAACACAAAGATATATGCAAGTCAGTTGTTTTCATGTTGTAAAAAAGGGCAATTTTAGTTTCTGTATACTTTTTATACTAATAGGGGAGATTATATTGATTGTGTAAAGAAAGGTGCTGGATATTTGATCCACAAATTCCATTTGATAAATTAGTTTTCACCATTTTGGTCATTCTTTAAAGCATTTACAAAGTACATTTCTTTTTTGCTTCTTTTTGTTGTCATTCTGCAGGCAGTAAATGGGCCAAACCAAAGTTTCCAATGGCAACATTTGCTCCTTTATCGCACAACTAGGATCTTAGGCCTAGCAGAAAAAGCTTTATAAGCTGACTAACAGAGGGGAAAAGAGAAATCGAAAGGCCTAGAATGGTAGCATTCTGCCTTCATTTCACACTGTGATTCTAAAGGAAGAATAGAATCACAAAGAATCTCCCACTTAAACTAAGGGTCAAACAGTTATGTCAATCACATTCATTGTGTTCTGCAAAGCTAGGATTTGTGTGTTCATAAGTGTAGATTTCCCTCATGCTAATAAGCTCATAGGATCTAGCTGGTTGGTTTTCGTTTTCTTTTCCTGACAATTACATTGCGATCAGTAGCATCTGCATGATGGAGAACTGAAACCAATCCAGTACTTGCCAAATATCAGAAAACTTCTATTATTATATTTACTGAATTTAAGCTTCTTCATGCAATTGATGACATTATAGCTGTTTTTGTTGTCCATGTGCTTGGTGTTGTTTTGGACAGCTCAACTACAAAATTATTAGAACATGTTTCAGGTAGGAAATAATAATGAGATAATCAGCCTGTCACACAGTTAGTTTCTCTAGCTGGACACTGTAGTCTTGCATTGTCCTTTTAAATGATCTGTATCATTTCAAAGTGTTCAGAATTCAATAGAGCAAATAAGTTAATACACACAATCAAGAAAGATGAGTAAAAAATGTTATGTAGTTCAGTGTGTAAGCAAGCCATGGTACTGGTAAGAAAAGTGATTCTCAAAGCTGAAAGTGGATCTTGTTGAAAAGGCCTTCAAGGAATACACAAAGATAGAGACTTTGTGTAACCCAATAGTCCTACAAAGAAAACTGGATAGTAGTAAACTTTATGCCTTGTTTATTCTTTTAAAGTACAGTGACGTGTGAAATAAAAAGCATGCTTCAACTTTGATATTTGGCAGCAGAAGAATTAAATAATTGCTGAAATTATTTTTGTAGACACTTTTTGTAATAATTTGAAGTTTCTCATTTGAATAAGTTTTCTCTTTTTAATCACATTTTTGTTCTAGCAAGAATGATCCTGATAATTCATTCATTTAGTGATATTCTAATGATTTTATCTAGGTAGAGCTGAGGATTCTACTCTTAATAAAAGACATATGAATTTCTCATAAAGTTTTATGATCTTCCTCTGTATCTTGAAAATAAAAGGTAAAAAGTAAAAAACATTTAAACAGTGAAATACTAATATCTTATGAATCTCTGGCAAGTAATTCATTCTCTTGTGTTGTCTTCAATTCTCCTCCATCTTAAAATTCAGTTTCAAATGTACGAGAGTTTCATATAGCAAATGATTTCTGCCCCTGAGAGGAAAAAGACATTGTGTTTGGGATCAGAAATGCAGGTGCAGCAGGGTCCCTGCTCACAAGAGAAGTCCACGTGACTGTGGCTTTTCTCTCCGGGGTCAGCACAGCTGTTTTCCCATATATTCATGCATCTGATTCCCTGGGCTTTGAGGATCATAGTAAACAGAGTTTGAAAAAGAGTGGGTAGACTTTTTTGACATTGGTTTTATTTGCACTGGATCCATTAGGGATTGTGAAATATTTGGAACTTTTAAAGTAATCAGTAAGATGTGATGATTCTAAAAAACATGCAATTTATAAATAAGAAAAAAGGATATCAACACAATATACACATTTTTTGGTCAAACTCATTTCAGACCAAATTTTCTAGAAATATAAAAGAAAAATAACCTAGTGCGAGATCTACTGTAATGAAAAGTTCAGAATGTTTAAACATAAATACTGAAAATTTGATAGATTAGACAGTTGGGTCTATGGAAGGCAAACAGTAGAAATCTCCTAATTAAATGTGCAGATGGTTAAGAATGGAAAAGAAAATAATTTTTTTGCATAATATCAACAATAAACCTGTGGATAATTATTCAGTATAATATTATTATATGGGAATCACAGATCTCTGATAATAATAGTGTAGAAAGTCTGAACCAGAGTTTGCCAGACTGAGTCTCTACAAATCCTGGATCCCCTGGACATATTCTCACAGCTTTGTGAACTTTTAATAATAATTTTAAAAATAGTCTGATATTATATATCAAAACTTTTGACACCCTAAAGGCAATCACAGCATCAACCAAAATAAATAAATGGGATCTAATCAAATTAAAAAACTTCTGCACATCCAAAGAAACTGTCAAGAGAGCAACAGACAACCCACAGAATGGGAGAAAATCTTCGCAAGCTACACATCCGATAAA